>CM035406.1:67458604-67651104 GCA_020310875.1 Ceratopteris richardii
ATAAGCGACGGTACCCGTTTTTTTTTCGGTTTCTTGGCATCGCTATGCCCCCCTATTTCTTGTAGTGTCTTTAAACCATTTGACCTACCAAAACCAAGTTCTTTGTGATGGTTGGCACATGCAAAAAATTCTTCAACACCTTGGAGCTTTGAGATCCATTGAATGCATCGTCTCCCACATGTGTAATCTTGTGCTCAGTGTCATCCCCTGTCTCTACATGTCCTTGAGTGATGGGTGAATGTAAATTAAAGAAAACATCTTTATTGCAACTCATATGGTTGCTAAAACCACTATCAATGTACCATGTAAAATCTGAATTGACTCTTTCACTTGAACCATACATCATAAGCAAGTTCTCATTATCTGAATTTGCTGAAGTACCAGTATAATTACCTTGGTTCCTTTTGTATCCTTGATTGCCTCCTCCTTTGGACCAACAATCTCTTGCATAATGGCCCAGTTTTCCACAATTGTAGCATTCTCCATTGGATGCTTCTCTTGCATGTGATCTTCCTCCTCTTCCTCTACTCCTTCCTCTTCCTCTTGATCCATAGCTTTGGTTGGAGCCTTCTTGGTTGCTTGAGCTTGAGCTTGACCTTCCTCTCCCTCTACCTTGGGAGTTTTGTCCACCTCTTTTGCCTTTGCCTCTACCTACATAGAAAACTTGGGCTTGGCTGCCCTTTGATTGTGAACCTCCTTGGTTCATCTCCTTGGTCACCATCAATGTGACTAATTGATCAAATTCTGGTAGGGAATCCCTCACATAAACTACTGTGGTGAATGCTTTCCACCTTTGATCCTCTCTCAATCCATTGAGAGTGTGCGCAACAAGATCATCATCTTTGATTAGGCTCCCAATTGAGCCTAAAGCATCTAGAAGCTCCTTAAGCTTCAAAATGTACTCATTTATGTTGGTACTTGGTGATTTCCTACTAAGATTATTCAGCTCATTCTTGAGCTGAATCTTCCTTGTCTTGGTTGATGAAGAGAACAATCTCTCTAAGGTCTCCCAAACCTTACTGGATGTGTCCAAGTCTTGTATATGCCCTATCATGGTATTGCTTATGTGTTGGGATAGAATGAATATGACTCTCCTATCCTGTTCTATCCATTCATTAAGTGCCTTGACCTGGCCTTGAAGTGGTGGATCATGTACATGAGGCATTGGATCCATGCTGCTCACTAATCCCCACAATACTTTGCCCATAAGGTAGTTGCTAACTCTAAATTTCTATGGGTTATAATTGCCTTTCTCTAACTTCTCTATTTGTGCATTATACTCAGCCATACTGAGCTCCAAGATGCTCCTCTAGCTTCTCCTCAAGTTTTTGTATGCTTTAGAAGGTGTGGATATTACCTTTTGATAGCCTCTCCCTTGCTAACCTTCGACTAGTTGAGATTTCGATCGACGTAAGCCCCTTTCGATGTCTTCTTGCTTTGATGATCCTCCTTGTGCTTCCACGAGTTGTATTGATCCCTTAAAGTCTTCAATATGATGTCGTTGATGTCTCCAAGCCTCCAAAATGGCTCTGATACCACTGGTGGGGGATGATTCTAACACCCCAATGCAAAAATGGAAGATCGCTGCCCTCCACTAGGTCCATGAGCAATGATATACGATCACTATTATGAAATTTTCTCTGCACCACTACAAAGACTTATAATGAACTTTTAGAGACTTTTAGTACACTACAAGAGCTACCCAACAAGCTTTAGATCATCTCAAATGGATATTCCTCTGAAAAATAGGCTACCTGTTTACACTCTCTACCTATGTGCAGAGATATATCTTCACAAAATTGGCAATTTCTCAGAACTCACTCAGCCAATAACTTGAAACTTTGGCAAAGTTCAGGGAACAATATGAGAGACCAAATGAAGCTTGAAATCAATGAAAATGAGTACAATGAGAGAACAAAAAATGATCTTCAATCTGGTACAATCAGATTTGGAAAAGCCTAACTACACCTCTAGATAGAGAGGAGCAAAATCATGAGAAAATGAGGTAAGCAAGCAAGGGGGCTGCTTGCTAGAGTTTATGACTTCACTAAACTAAGTGGGAAACTCGTGGAATGCATACCACTCAAGAAACAAAGGCAGGATGATGTTTATATAGAGTTTTACTTTTCCTACAATCTAGTTAACCACCCACCAATGAGTGTAGGTGCACTTTTTGGTGGCTGATTTGATGAGATTTGAATTTGATTGTGTTTGGTGGAGCTTCTAACTTTATTCCACAACTTTAGGTCCTCTTTTTTGATTGGTCCACTTGCAAAACTCATGGTTGAGCCTTTTTGCATGATTGAGACTTGATTTTCAACATATGTAACTGTTGGCATCATATGGGAAGACGCCAAGTACGAGCATGTATGCAGATCTAGCACTGAGGCAACCCATCAATTTTTTCCAATCCTTACACATTTTAAAAGTGATTCTCATCACAAAAAACCATTGTAAATACCATTTCCCTTTTTTATAGCTCCATTTTGTACAAGCTGAGGAGTCCTCAAGCTTGAGGAGCCTTAGAAGTAGTTGCCTACCAATTTTCATATTTTTTAGATCTCGTTTGAACCCTCAAATAAGCCCTGGAACCTAATTTTTAACTAGGCCGGACACTAGGTTTGGACAGGGCCAAAGCTAGTCAAAAACTATAAATAGAGCTAGAGAGCTCATTTTTCGGTTAGCTTCTTGTAGTTTTGAGCTTGTAATGAGAACTTGTTGGTAATAGAAGTGTTGGAACTCAAAGTCAAGCACAAGCATGGAAGCACATCAGAAAGGTGGAAACACACAAGAAGAAGGAGCACGTAGGGAGCTCCATGAAGTAACTGTCAACTTTTCATAAGAATCCCCTACAAAAATAGTGATTTCCATCACTAAAATCATTGTAAATACCATTTTCTATTTTGGTAGCTCCATTTTGTGCAAGCCGAGGAGTCCTCGAGCTTGAGGAGCATTAGAAGTACCATCGTACCAAATTTCATAATTTTTAGACTCCGTTTGAGCCCTCAAATAAGCCCTGGAACCTAATTTTTAACTAGGCCGGACACTAGGTCTGGACAGGGCCAAAACTAGTCAAAAAACTATAAAAAGAGCTAGAGAGCTCATTTTTGAGGTTAGCTTCTGGTAGATTTCAGTTTTGTAATAGATTTCTTTTTGTAATCAAAATCCTTCCATTGTTCCTCTCTTTGATCTTACTTTGTGCGCGTGTGTGTGTATGTGTGTGCATGTTTGTGTGCTTTCACTCACACACTTGTGCCTTCACTTGCTCGTGGTCTTCATACCGGTCCTCACGTCTCCGCGGATTGACAAGTAAAGGAGGTGGTGCTTACGCTTGAGCTACACCAAATTTTGGCGCCGTTGCCGGGGAGAGAGCTTCGAGGACGAGCGTTGTGATGGTAAGATCGTAGATTTGCGACGTTGGAAGGTAAAAAAAAAACTGTCATTTCAGTTCATTTTCTGTTTTTTCCTCTTCATCTTCATCATCATCATCATCTCCACCTTCTTCCATCTTCTTCTTCATAGAAAATTCTTGTTTTTTAGTGCATTTTTACCATTTTCATACCATTTTTCATGCATTATTGTGTGGGAAGGAGTTAGGAGGTGCAAGGGAGAGCAAGCGCTGTGTTTTTTTCTTGATTTTCTGCTCATACGGAGCTCGCCATAGCCGGCGCTCAGAAATTTGAATTTCCCGCCAAAAAACGCGATTCTGTGATGAAAATCGCGATTCTGTGAAAATTCAAAATTTTTTGAAAAATCACGATTTTCAGTTTTCCCGCCTAAAAGTTGGTTGAAAAAATCGCGATTCTGTGTTTTTCTCAAAAAAAAAAAAAAAAAAACGATTCTCTGCTCAAAATTGCGATTCTCACCAATCACGATTTTCAGCAAAAACACGATTTTGTGAAAAAGGCGATTCTGTGAAAACACGATTTTTTGCTCAAAATCGCGATTTTCAAAAACACGATTTTGTGCTCAACATCGCAATTTTCATGTGAAAAATACGATTTTCAAAAAAACGATTCTCTGCTCAAAATCGCGATTCTCACCAATCACGATTTTCAGCAAAAACACGATTTTGTGAAAAAGGCGATTCTGTGAAAACACGATTTTTTGCTCAAAATCGCGATTTTCAAAAACACGATTTTGTGCTCAACATCGTGATTTTCATGTGAAAAATACGATTTTCAAAAAACACGACTTTCTGCTCAAAATCGCGATACTCACCAATCACGATTTTCAGCAAAAACACGATTTTGTGAAAAACACGACTTTCTGCTCAAAATCGCGATTCTCACAAATCACGATTTTCAGCCAAAAATACGATTTTGAGAAAAACACGATTCTGTGGGACAAAATCGCGATTTTCAAGTCAAAAACACGATTTTGAGAAAACACGAATTTTTGCTCAAAATCGCGATTTTCAATTCACGATTTTCTGCTCAAAATCGCGATTTTCATGTCAAAAACACGATTCTGAGAAAACACGATTTTCAGTCAAAAACACGATTTTGTGAATCACGATTCTCTGAGTCAAAATCGCGATTTTCAGAAACACGATTTTGTGATCAACATCGCGATTCTCTGAAACACGATTTTGTGATCAACATCGCGATTCTCTGAAACACGATTTTGTGATCAACATCGCGATTCTCTGAAACACGATTTTGTGATCAACATCGCGATTCTCTGAAACACGATTTTGTGATCAACATCGCGATTTTCAGCAACACGATTTTGTGATCAACATCGCGATTCTCTGAAACACGATTTTGTGATCAACATCGCGATTCTCTGAAACACGATTTTGTGATCAACATCGCGATTTTCAGAAACACGATTTTGTGATCAACATCGCGATTTTCAAATCACGATTTTCTGCTCAAAATCGCGATTTTCAAAAACACGATTTTGTGCTCAACATCGCGATTTTTTTGACTGCACAGCATCGCGATTTTCAGAAAGTTCACAAAATCGCGATTTTCTCCAAAGGTCCTGTTTGCCTGTTTTGACCCCCAGGAGCCTGATTTGACATAACTTTCTCATCCAAAGTCCATTTTTTGAGCTCTATAGCTTGTTGGAAAGCTCGTTTCAAATCCTACACGATCTCAACTGTTTTTTTCAAGAATAATGCGTTGATTTTGAGATAGGATAATTTGAAGTGGGACTAGGAAACCAGGGGGGCTCCCAAGGATTTTTGAGCAATACAAAGGGGGAGAAAATTGTGTTATGGGAAAGAAAAAAGCAAAAGATAGAAGAAAAGGGGCTAAGATCGAAAAAACGGAGGGCGATAAACATGAAATACATGAGATAATATCACATCAAGATGAAACATTTAGAGAAAAATTGCAAGGAATCGAGGAAACGGGGGAAATGTCTAGGGGGGTCGGATCCATATTTGCAACAAGAGAATATCACAATATGTTGGTGGATATAAGAATAGGATATGAATGTAGAAGGTTAAGTGCATATATCAATCCTCATTGTGAGTGGAATTTGATTCATATTGACTTCTTGACCATTCTTTTTGAGAACATACAACCAACAACTCATTCTTCTATCCTCATGGATGATGAACATTATGAATGCATGGGTCAAGTTGTGTTGCCTGTTATGGTGGGTGATATGCAATTTTCGGAAACATTCTTTGTCATGGATTGTATAGATGAAGGCTTGATCATTGGCACCCAAAGGTTCATTAAACAAAATCATCAAGAATTTGAGGTGCCTTCTCCACCTATCATCCATGCTTCTACATATGTGTCTATGGAAAATCCTAATGACTATCCACCTTATGATGATTGGGGGCAAAATCATCTTTTCACAGAGCTTGCTTTTAATGAGAAAATTTTTCTTTCTACTCATGTTTTTGAATCTGATCCTTCTTTGAGTAAATCACAGGAAACCTTAGAGAATGGAGATATGGAGGACTCCAAGTGTTTGGGGGATGTGGAAGGACCCTCTCTTCCTGTAAATTTGGATTCCCCTCATGAAGCCATAAGTAGGGATGATCTGCACTCAGATGGTCAAGAAGGAGATGATCAACCACTGTTGTGTATCACTGATGTGGAAAAGGAGGTCGACTCTAGGGTGAATCATGACAATCCATCACCCATTTGTACACCTAGGGATTCTATGTGTAATAAGGATAAATGTCTCGATGAATCTCTAGATCAATCTCAAACCACACAGCCCATTGATCCCTTGCATAAGTCTGATGTAGGTATAGAAGATCAACCCTTGTTGCACTCCCCATGTAAGGATGAGTTTTCTCAAAAAACTCACATAGAAGGCCCAAAAGACCCTTACATCAAGAAACAGAAATCACATTTTCTTGGTAATGTCAAGCAAATTTGGGTGGCCAAGAAATTACTTAGAGCCCAACCAAATCGCACTATGATATGGGTACCAAAGAAAGCCCTGGCACAAAATCAGTCCCCTCACACTAGACTTCAAAATCTATGGTCTAGGCCTACCATGACTTATCCTCAAGAAAGACCACTTCCAATCCAAGGACCCCAAGCAATCAAGCCTAAGCTCAGACAAAATCCAAGGGGGAATTTCAAGGCAACAACCTGCACAACAAAGACACCAAGGCGAGGTAAAGAACTGAATCAAGCACAGAGCTCCAATAAAGATCAAAGAACCTCTTCTGCAAGGATATGGGTTTGGAAGACGAAAGCACTGATAGCATCCACCAAAATAAAGAGCCAGCCACGATGGATCAAACCCTCAGGAGATCATTCAAACACGAAGTGGGCAAAGGTGATCTCTACCCAGTTGCAGACTGTTCTCAAATGGATCCCTACAAGGAGGAATGATCAGTTGTCCTCTCGAGATACAATGGATACCTCCAACAAAGATGGCATCAATATCTGCAAATAACATTGAAAACCTCGACGAGCGACAACCATGTGCCCTTTGCACAACCCTGTCTTATGCACCATTCAGGTCATGCATTTCCCAAGTATGCATCATTTTAGGGCCACATTACATGGTCGTGCATAGACACACTTGAGAATCCTAAGCACAAGAGCACATTGACATATGTCAAATTTTTTCTACTGATACTAACTTTTGTGTTCTTGTTTTGTGATAATTTTTCCCAAAAAAAAAAAAAAAAAAAAAAAAAAAAAAAACGAGGAAGAACTTGTTCCCAGGTTTCGCTCATGGAACATGAATGAGTCATGCTTAGTTGAAGATTGAACCATCGATTACTGGGCATTTATCAGTTTGGATAGAAGTGTGTCTTGGCTTGCAGATGATTCAATTGCTGCCTTATCTCATAAATGTCAAGAACTTAGCATGAGCAGGGCATCCACAACTAAGGTTTCCTCTTACTATGGTGGGAGTGAAGAGCTTGAAGGTCCACAACTTGAGTGATGCTTAACTACTGTATGTACCAGAGCAGCCAAGGAGATATCTGCAAAAGGTAGTTCTGGAGGAGAAGACTCCTGTATATGGGAAGCTAAAGAGAATATGTGAAACTCAGCTTGGTGTAGTTACCCGATGTTGCTTGCCAAAGAATATAAAGCAATTCAATTCTCAATATTTCCTGAACCAGTATGGAACAGTAGCACTGGTGAATGGTCTATGTCAATCAGCATGGTAATCTCTTAGAAACCGGCACGTGTCCAATATTCCTCTGAGTGTCAATATAGGGAAGTGAACGTGCATGAGCCCAAGCTCAGAAATGCACATTGTTAGTGACAAATGTTGCTTTGAAAAGAGGAAAGGGGATTCACCACTCAAAAGATCTCATCAGTGGACAATCAACATGGACATTCATCAACAAGGTTCCATCCCAAAGGCCGAGAGTACAACACGAAGAGACAAAGCATCCATCAACCTTCTCCATGGTAAGTATCTTTACTCTGGAAACAGCATAACCATGATAGTTTAGGAAACCTCTTCGTCAGCATACCCTTGAGCACTTAGCTCAAGAACTGCAATTTTTGCACCATACTTCTTCCAATGCATTTTCCAAGTAAGCATGCGTAGGGCTACATTACAAGGCCGTGCACAAGGCACATACTTTTTTCAACCCAGGCACGAACACACTTACCCATCATTCATTATGGGTTATGAGTAGTTGGCATGACTGCTCTCAACATCATCTTTGGAAGAGCTAGCGGTTGGGAACAACATCCATACCTAGGAAGCAATTCGAAGCTAGTAGTTGCTCTTACTCGATCTTGACAACCTCTTTTGAGCAACTCACGATTTTTGAGAGCTCACAACGACGCATTCATGCTGCAATTCATGAAAGAAGCACATACCAAGGGACGACAACTTGTAAAGGCTTGCAGTGACACATGAAGAACCGGACAACCAACACTATCAAATTTGGAAGATAGACGGCTCTCGTTCATACAGAATGGCTACTACCCCTCAAAGCACTACATGGAACAACCACTACAACAAGGGTCTGTCAGGGACGACAGACTCGAGAGGGGGGGGGAGTGTTGGAACTCAAAGTCAAGCACAAGCATGGAAGCACATCAGAAAGGTGGAAACACACAAGAAGAAGGAGCACGTAGGGAGCTCCATGAAGTAACTGCCAACTTTTCATAAGAATCCCCTACAAAAATAGTGATTTCCATCACTAAAATCATTGTAAATACCATTTTCTATTTTGGTAGCTCCATTTTGTGCAAGCCGAGGAGTCCTCGAGCTTGAGGAGCATTAGAAGTACCATCGTACCAAATTTCATAATTTTTAGACTCCGTTTGAGCCCTCAAATAAGCCCTGGAACCTAATTTTTAACTAGGCCGGACACTAGGTCTGGACAGGGCCAAAACTAGTCAAAAAACTATAAAAAGAGCTAGAGAGCTCATTTTTGAGGTTAGCTTCTGGTAGATTTCAGTTTTGTAATAGATTTCTTTTTGTAATCAAAATCCTTCCATTGTTCCTCTCTTTGATCTTACTTTGTGCGCGTGTGTGTGTATGTGTGTGCATGTTTGTGTGCTTTCACTCACACACTTGTGCCTTCACTTGCTCGTGGTCTTCATACCGGTCCTCACGTCTCCGCGGATTGACAAGTAAAGGAGGTGGTGCTTACGCTTGAGCTACAAGAAGTAATTCCATTGTCTTACTCTGTTTGTTCTTGCCGTGCGTGTGCGTGTGTGTGTATGTGTGTTCATGTTTGTGTGCTTCTCACTCACACATTTGTGCCATCACTTGCTCGAGGTCTTCATACCATCCTCATGTCTTCCCGGACTGACATTAAAGGAGGTGCTACTCATCACTGAGCTACACCAATTTTTGGCGCCGTTGTTGGGGATTCGAGCTTTGAGGACGAGCGTGTGATGGTAAGACGTAGAGAGGACGCGTTGGAATGGTAAGTAGTAGGTAAATTTCTGATTTTTCTCCATCTCCATCTCCATCTTCATCTCCATCCTCATCTCCTTCTTCACCTTATATTCCCACTTCCAAATCATTTCCCTCATTTGCTTTGTGCGAGTTTGAGAGAGAGCGAGTGTGTGTTCTTGTTTGTGTGTGTTTTTGCATGTTTCTTGCAGGTTTTAGCTTCATCATCATCTCTAGCAAGCTCAGTAGGTATGGATTCTATCTGCACAAACTCCGAGGCGTCGAGCTCGAGCTATCGTGACACATCGAAAAGTTGCCCCAATCACGATTCTGAGTCCACCATGACACTCCGCAGCCCTAGAGCTCCTAGGATCACTAGACAGAACAGAAAAAATCACCATATCCCGACCTATCGCGACACCTCGAGGTATCGCGACACTCCCAGGTATCATGACACCTCGACCTATCGCGACACTCCCAGGTATCGCGACACTCCCAGGTATGGCGACACTCCCAAGTATCGCGACACCTCGACCTATCGCGACACTCCCAGGTATCGCGACACCTCGACCTATCGTGACACTCCCAGGTATCGCGACACTCCCAGGTATCGCGACACTCCCAAGTATCGCGACACCTCGACCTATTGTGACACTCCCAGGTATCGCGACACCTCGACCTATTGCGACACTCCCAGGTATCGCGACACTCCCAAGTATCGCGACACCTCGACCTATCGCGACACTCCCAAGTATCGCGACACCTCGACCCGACCTATCGTGATACATGGGCTTAACGCATAAAATTTTAGAGTGAATTAATTGAGTGAATTGAGGTATATTTGGGCTTAATTTTGGACACATTGGGATAACATTAGAGCCTTAGGAGTGGGCAAAAGACCTAGAAACCAGGGAGGAATTTCCTGAACCCTAAGAGCTTGTTTTGACCCCTAAGTGCCTGAATGGTCATAACTTCACCATACGAATATCGATTGATGAGATTTTGGTAGAATTAGGTGGTCATAAGATTTTGGGGGTACAGTGAGTTACTCCAAGGGGGGCCTATAATTGCTGATGTGTGTCAGTCAATCCATTGTGGTAAAGGAGCTATATTAACTTGATAACTTTTGCAGGAACATTGTGTGCAAGCAAGGCATTCCAAGGCAAGCTAGCAAGGGTGTGTCCCAAGCTTGGGAGAAGGCTTCCTGGGCTTGTGCAGCAGTCTGAGCAACCAGAGGATTGAGGTTGGAAGTTCTCTCAACCCTCCTTTGTCAATTCCTAGCCTAGGCTAAGTACGACTTAGGTGTGGTAATTAATTAGGGCAACGTTAGGCACGAATCAAGTCCAAGAGAACTAATCAACTAAGTGCAAGCAGAATCAGTACCCACCACAACAATACAACAGACCACAACAACCTTATCAGCCACCTTATCAAGGGCAGCAGAGACCTCAACCAGTCTTAGTGCAGCAACCCCCTGCTCCAACCAATGTGATCCCAGTGAAATATGCATCTATTGAAGAAAATCTGAACAGAGCCATAGTCCCAGTCATCCCATTGCTATCAGACAGTGATCCAAGTGACCATAGTTTTGACTCCACACATATTGATAGCCCACAAGCTTACTACGTGCAGTCACCGGACCATAACGATTCATACTATTATGAGGACCCAAGTGAAAATAGTGGGGAGCCTGAGTATGCTAATGTCATGTGCACAAACCCCAACTCTAGACCTCAACCTAGGCAGGTACGCCCCCCATTTCCTAGAGGACCATGCTTCAGATGTCAGGGAGATCACCTGATACGTGATTGTCCACTGCTTGCCCCTACACAACCCCAACCAGTGACAATTCAGGGTTTCTGTCAAGACTGCGAAAAAGAGCATCTCCTACGAGATTGCCCAAAGAATCCTAATAACATGCCTAAAATCACTCCTATCAACGTCATTGGGTTAGTGGTAGACTCTACGGGAAGTATAACTTCCACAGCCCCAGTGCATGTGGTCACTAGAGCCCAAGCCTTGCAGCAAACTCAAGGAGTAGGGCAGGAAAAGAGTTCTGAGGTTAGTGAGACAGAGAGTATAACCAAGAAAAGGACAAGAGCATGGAGAGATAGCCGGGAGAGAATGAAAAGACAATGGTCACAGAAAATGAGCGAACTTGAAGAAAGCTTGAGAGAAACCAAAGCAAAGATAAGTGAACTCGCATCTCAAAACCACTCTCACACCACCCCTCCACCACCTTTCCCTTTACCCGCCAATCCATCTTCTTCAATTCCCCAACCTTTCAATACACCACCCTTAACGCACCCACCATCCCAGAGAGGACGGACACAAAGTGCGGCTAGAAGGGTGCATTGGGAAGATGAGACACAACATCCTCACGCTGAAAGCACACAGAATCAGGAAGAAGCACAAGGGAAGGAATTAGAGGAGAGTGAGGAGGAAGCTCTTGCCTACATGGCACAACTTAAACGACTATACAAAACGATCAAGAAAGTGCAGAAGAGGCACAAGATGTCAGAAGAGGCCAATAGAGCACTGGTAAACCAGATGCTGCAAGCAAAAAATGTAGACCCTCAATTTGTTGAATCATTGAACCTTTTAGCAGATACATGTGGGATAGTGGAAGCCATGAGGACCATGGTATATCATAATACCCCACAATATGACCAACGAAGGATTGATACGCGACCGCGAAGGGGCAAAATGATTCAAATGGAAGTCTCTACCGCACTTCCTACCACCACTCAAGAAGATGTTCACATGGCCAGCCCATCCAACAGTGATGAACCAGATGTACATGTCCAGGTACCATCTCCACCATCACCTCCCCTCCAGCCCTCAGAACCCCTCACCACTAGCCATTCTGAACAACCAGTATTAGCCATTAGTGAAACTATAACACACACCACCATTTCTCCATCCGCCCCTTTACCTCCACCCACTAGTTCCAGCCAACTTTCTGAACCCCATATAGGTAACCCTTCATATTTCCCTGCCCTCGGATAGCCACTTGCCACTACCCAAACCTTAACTCACCCATTTCCATTCACCAATACTATTCCTCTTTCCCAACCCCGAACCATTGAACCCCTCTTGACCTCCGCAGAGCCTACACAAGTCACCCTACCTCCGTTCTTGGCAAACCTGGTGGAGCAAATTGAGAATTACAGGAGAAAGGCCCATTCCCACCCCACAATCACGGCAACCACTAACACACCACCCACCATCCCTGTGTTCACGATTCACACTTCACACACTATCACATCCAATCCCATGGACATTTCACCACCCACAAGAGCACCCACCACCACGTCTGTTCCAACATCATCACATTTCACTTCACTCATAGGCACTTCATCCACCTCTCCCTCCCCCATTTCCCGACCCTTTGCATTTCCCACCTCTACCCCTGCATCCACATCATTTAGTCATGCACTAAACACCATGTTTGAAGCGGCCACACAACTTAAGCAAGAGTATAGATTACTGGAAGAGAATAACACAGCGCTGTGCAATCTCTCGTCTCAACTCCAGGCATGTGTCAATGCCTTGGAGCTAAGTAATACAGCACTACAACAAGAAGTGACCACCCTCCAACAATTCCATGTGGAGCTCGAAGCCAAACATACAGAGACGACTAGGGCAACGGAAGAACAACTCAGAGATCAGCTAGCCCGTAATGCTAGATTACAACAAAATATGGCTCTACTTCAACGCCACCTAGCGGCTGCACAAGAAGAAAACAGGAGATTACAGCAACAAAATCAAGACAACCTAGAAGCCCCCATAGAAAATACTCCAGGGGCACCCATCGACCCTCTTAACTTCCGGGCCATCCCTTCAGAAAGCATACAACAAATATTGGAAACCTATGCCAACCTCTTAGAAGCACATGTACAAAAAACCCACGTAGAAACTCCCCACGCTCTCTCTCTCTCTAGGTGGTTTATTTTTGAATCCCAAAATCACATGAAGATCCTCTTTTTGATTTAGCACATGTGGTCTTTTGACCACATGTTTTATTCACATATGCCTCTCTTCTTCTCTATATAAAGAAGAGCCTCATTTGTAAAAGAGGTCCCTTGGCCATGGCCTTGGCCTCCATTTTGTTAATGGAAGAAGGTGTCATTTGTTACTCTCCTGCTTCCTTGTGTGCAAGGCGATGATCTTGGTGTATGAATTTGCATGTGTGTGTGCATGGTTGGGAGGATGTTCCCCTTGCTCCTTGTGATGTTGGCCATTGTTGCCATTGCTCCATGAGTGTGGGTGAACCTCTCCTCTCATTCTTTGCCCCAACTTGGAGAAACTTCTCACTTCCATGTGAGGCGGTTAGGGTTTGTTGCTCCCCTTTTCTCAACAATTTGTAACTATTAAGGTATTTAAATATATTATCTCTTAGTGTCAACCTAAATTAAAAGTATTAAAAAATTATAAAAATAAGAACAAAAGAAATAAAATCAATCTAAATATGTGAGGTGTGTGTGAATCATGGTTAAAAGAGTGGTGTGAGTGAGTTATGTAATTAAAGTGAATGTGTTAAAGAGTGGTGTGTGTGTGTTGACTGAATAAAGTGTGGTATGTGTGTGTGGGGTATGCATGAAAAGATGTAAGCATACGTATTTGTGAGTGACTATATATATGTGTGTGAATTGAGAGATTTTCCTAAGGTTTTTTTTTGGTAGGTATTATTACTCTCTCTTTTTCTTCTTTCTTCCCCCCTCCTTGCTGCGGTTGATCACACACACACACACAGATAGTGCAAAGCTTCTTTCCTCTCCACCTGCTTCTTTTTGTGCACATGCAGAAAGAGAGAGAGAACGCTTCAGGTCGGGCTATAGAGGCGAGAGAGAGAGAGAGAGAGAGAGAGAGAGGGAGGGAGAGCGAGAGAGAGAGAGGGAGAGAGAGAGAGAGAGAGAGAGAGAGAGAGAGAGAGAGAGAGAGAGAGAGAATGCTTCAGGTCAGGTTGCAAAGGCATGCAAGGGGGGAGAGAGAGAGAGAGAGAGAGAGAGAGAGAGAGAACGCTTCAGATCAAGTTGCAAAGGTGTGCAAGAGGAGAGAGAGAGAGGGAGAGAGAGAGAGAGAGAGAGAATGCTTCATGTTAGGCTCCATAGGCGAGAGAGAGAGAGAGAGAGACTTGGGTGAACACATAGACAAGTGTAGTATATAGTAATTGTGGAAGAGAGAGAGAGAGAGAGAGAGAGAGAGAGAGAACACTTCAATTCAGGCTGTAGAGATGCACAAATGAGAGGGGGAAGAGAGAGAGAGAGAGAGAGAGAGAGAGAGAGAGAGAGAGAGAGAGAGAGAGAGAGAGAGAGAGAGAGAGAGAGACAGAGAACACACCTGTTGGTGTTGGGCTATGCTCACATACAAAGGTAGTATACAAAGAAATCTCTTTTCACTCCGTGTTTTTGTTATTGCACATACAAAGAGATAGAGGAGGCAATGTGAAAGATGTGGAGAGAGTGATAGAGAGAGAGAGAATGGAGAAAGCACTACTGTTTTGGATAACATAGTAGATAAGAAGTTGAGAGGATTAAGTCTACCTATTGCTACTGAGTAGACTCGTGCAAGAGAAAGAATGGAGCTCGGAGATGGACTTTGTTCACATAGACAAGAGCGCTTGGAGAGAGAATCTGAGAAGAAGGAAAATGCACAAAGATGACCTAGGAGAGACTAAGAGACAACATGATTTTTTTGAGCAGACTCATGTTTTGTGTTTGCTAACACGAAAAGCAAGAGAAGCACTGGGAAGCATGCAGAAGATTCACCCTCTCTTGGGAACCCTTCCAAGTTTGACGGTTGATGAGATTCTTAGCTACTTGAATGCTCTGCTTCATAAACTTGGTGTTTCTAGAAGAGCCAAAGCATTTCCGGTTGTGGTGACGATTTCAGAGAGAGAAAAGAAAGGTTGATGCTATTGTGAGCAGATACAGAGAGGAGTTAGGACAACAGAGAGAGAAGGCAGGGCTATGGTGGTAGAGAGAGAAAAAGGGAAAATGACACTGCTATAGGCTTGGAAACAATCGGGGAGAGAGAGAGAGAGAGATAGGAATTATTTTCATCTCTTAGCAATGCATGAAATATATTCTCGGGCATTTACTTATCTATTCCATTAATTGAGGTTGTAACGCAATATTTCTTCTAAATTCCATTGATTTGAAGAAGGTGTATGTATAATCTTTATGACTAAATGTGTATGCATGATATTAAGTGCATGTATGCATGAGAATGCCTCATGAAGTGCAAGAGGATGCATGATATATGCATAATAACATCGAGTCATAACAAACGAGAACTATGTCGTAAAAAGAGAACACCCTCTTCAAAAACCAAGCAAATTGCGACTCATGTTTGAGATTCCTTTATAGCAGCATACATATTTTCAAAAATGAGGTGGAAACATGTGATTTTTTGACATTTTTTGACAAATTTTCATAAAAAAAGAGCTCAAAATGTAGTCAAAATTTCATTGGATAAGACATTGACATGTCCAAAATCTATATGGTAAGACATTGACATGTCCAAAATCTATATGATAAGACATTGACATGTCTAAAATCTATATAAAGAATGTAAAATTGAATAATTCTTATACGAAAATAACATTTAAGACATATTTTCAATGGGTGGATATCCGATTGTTATTCAGAATTGCTATGAAACATGGTTTCGTTAAGCAAAATACTTCTAGGCATTTACATAAGCACTAAAAATGTTACTATGAGTTTCAATGCAACTCACAACTATGTCGATCTAGGTCTACACCCTCATCATCTGATGCACTTGATTTAGTCTCATACTGTTGAGAGCTCTCTTCTTCTTCTTTTATATCCACAAGAGCTCTATCTTCATCCATGTACATACCAAATTCTACAGGATCATGCACAAGTCTCCTTGTTTGCCTATGATTTGTTGTACCACATACATCTAGAAGCTTTTGCTTTATCATATTGATGGTTGCTTTCCTCAAGTGACCTATTTTTGTCAAGGAAAAATCATAAACAAGAATATCCACATCATCCATTTTAAGAGTGGATGTGCTTCGAATATTCTTTTTCTTTTTTGAGCCTATTCATTTAGTATCACACACCATTTCTAAGTTATATTTACCTGTGAATGCATTACAACTTTTAGTGTAATACCAATGCACCATCAAAGCCTCTATTCTTCTCTGATCAATATCTTTGGTGACCTCTAAAACATTTGCAATCCAAAATGGTCTGGTGGCCTCATCACCATCAACAAGTCCTGCAATAAGTGTTCCAACATTTATCTCTATTAAATTTCCTTGCCATCTTCCTTCTACCTATTTTTTCATCCTTGGGCCTACATAAATATTTCTTTCTGGTGGATATATAAAACTTTGAACTGCATCTGCATTACATGCTTGGGCCACATTCACTAATCTTTGTGTACAAAAATCCCATGTGAATGGAACATCAATTGGCCAATGACCTGCAATCGTATACTTTATAATCTCTTCTTGATGATTGAAAAGGTCATCCCACCAAGATACATCTTGATCTCCAACATATTTTTTTGCACTCTCAATATGTCTCTTCTTTTCAATGAGTGCATGCATCCAACTTTTACTTTGATCAACCACATTTCCACATCTTTCTATATTATTTTTATCTTCGTATGGTGATTGTTCTGCACCATACACAAACAAATTAGGCACCTGCAACAAGAATATACATCCCTCTTAAGTTTAGGCTCCCACCCAGGAGAAGATGAATACTGCTTTGCAAATAAAAGGGTTATGTCATCAACCCTCCTCATCAAGAATACATGGTTGAAACTAATATTGTGCAATGGAGCCAAAACCTTAGCACTGTTATCAAGGCCCATTGAGCAAAAGTGCTTAAAGTTATAAATATGTATGAGGTGTTGAGCTTTTGGTTTTGGATTATATGGTTTTGAAATTAGCTCAGATAAACTCAGAAGAGTAAAAGCATTTTTATATGCCAACTTCTTAGAGAACGTACTGAACATTTGGTCAATGTGATCATGAGTGTGCCCAACCAGAAGGAATTTTACCTTAACCTTATGAAATACTTGTTTATCAACAAGCATGCATAAATATCCAAAGACTATAGAATTTTTATTCTCTCTTGCAGTATTATCAAGTTGCAAATATAGATTTGGTGGCAAAGACCCTTCCATGATTGCAAAACCCGATGAATGACAATATCCATAAGGTTTGGATCATTATGCACATTTGGATATGCGAAGAAAATCTTGGACATTACACTTCCATTGTATACCAAAGCACCAAAAAAATGCATTTTCACAAGGACTTAATCTCCAATATCCTTAGGTATGCGATAAAAATGTGGCAAACAAGTTTTTTTTTAATCCATACCATTGATCAACAAACACATATAACACTAAGGATTTCTGAGTGCTTTACTTTGATGATGAATTGCTTTGTTTCTCTCTAAAGCTTGACTCTCATGATGGTTGTTTAGAAGGTTTTTAAAATTATCTTTTTCTTGTGGTGTTGTAGCCCCCTTTGCCATGTTTTTCAAAGTGGCGCAAACTGAACATTGACCCATTCTAACTTTACGAGGAAGAGACACATTGTTAAACTCTTGCTTCCATAATGGAGTAAACTGACGATACAACACATACTTCTCATTTCTATTTTCCATGTCTTCTGTATATATCTAACAAGTGCAACCTTCTAGTTGTAGGCATAACCTCACAATGAAAACTAAAATAGTTCATCACCCAATTCATTGCATGACGTCCAATAGATCCTTTGGTCCCAACATGGAACATATCCAAAAAGAGATCCCCATGCATAAGCCCTTGTTGAACCTTATGTATTCTAAAATTTCCAACACCCATTGCAATTTTAAATGTAGCCCTACAACATCGCATCCCTTAAGTAAAGAAATATTCAAAAGAAACACGTGTTACTGACATGTTATCCTCAATCATTTGCATGTGAGAAACAAGGTATATATCCTACCTTTCACTATCTAAATGGAGGAATTTCTCTCTTAGGTGCTTTAGTTTCTTCATTCCTAAATTGTACAAACATTTCAAACCACAATAATGCTTCACAATATCCAA
Organism: Ceratopteris richardii; assembly: GCA_020310875.1. NCBI lineage: Eukaryota > Viridiplantae > Streptophyta > Polypodiopsida > Polypodiales > Pteridaceae > Ceratopteris > Ceratopteris richardii. Next base: position 67,476,992 of record CM035406.1, read on the forward strand.
TGCAATCTATCTATTACAAACATTTCAAACCACAATAATGCTTCACAATATCCAATGCAATCTATCTATTTGAAGTAAGAAATTTAAGTCTTTTTTGACTTACTTCACGAGGCCTTCTTTTAAAATGTAGATTGAGGGTGCTTTGCCTTTCCTTTTCTCCACATGAACTTGAGTCGGAAGGGAGGTCAATGGCTGGATCACATGGTGCATTTGGTTGACCAGCATTGCACTATGAATTGGATAACTTAAATGACTCAACAAAAAACATAGAATCATCACCACATTCTAAACCATGGAGATCTTCACTTATGAGGAAAGGGTCAACTGAGAACAATGAACTCGAAACTGTATCAATATGAGTAGAGGAAGTTGATGCCCAAGCATCCACTGAAAAGATTGAGCTCATCTTCACTTACTTCAAAGAAGAAATCAAAAGTTCATTAAACTACATTAAAGTGCATTAAAGTACATTATGGAAACATTTCCTTTGTTTGAATTGTTCTTGAAGTTCTCTCCTTGCTTTGCTCTTGAAGTTTTCACTATTCTTCCTTTTCTATACCACTAGAAAGTCCATCAGAAGATGAGATTCGCTTTCTCTACAATCTAAGAACATATACGTTAGGTTTTCCTCCTTGAAAATGCATTTCCATTTATTTTCCTTTGACCCTTGGAATTTATTTAGAAGCTAAAGCTAAAATTATTTCTAAAGTCTTATTATACCTAAAGTTCTAAAGTCTTATTCTTCCTAAAGTTTGAGAAAAAATTTCCTGAAGTCTTATTATCTTTATACTCTTACCAATACTTCTTAAGCAAATAATACATGCGAATAATGAATAAAAAAATATTCATGTAAGAACTTGAATATTGTAGCCATTCTCAGCTTAAAGAGTTCTCCTAGGATGTCATCCTAATTATAAATAGAAGCTTGTTAGTTTCGCGAGAAATTATATTCTCTATTTAACACATGTGAATTGGAAGCATGAAACTTAGTGTCCTATTTCCTTCATCATCTATGAAGTTTGATCTTTTGGTGCAAAAGTGAAAACAAATTATAGGCTGTATATTTAATGACCTAAAGAGATTTATCAATCTTTCTATAAAGTAACTTAGTAATAATTTCTTACTTTAAATCACTTCCTAATCCATGTTTGCTAAGGGTTCAACTTCAAAAGAAAAAGTGAGAATAACGACGAAAAGATTCACATATGTCAAGAACATCTCATATGTGAGTTACATTTCATATGAATATGTGAACATGGATGATAAGTGAACATTTCATATGAATATGTATGAGCCATGATAATTTGGAGGGTTTATTAACATCACAACAAAAGGAGTCGTGCAATTATCATGTTTTAGGTGGCAACTAAGCTATACTCTCATCTTTTACTTACAAGAAGAATGGAGAATTGCAACTATTTTGGATGTAAATGGGAACTTGCCACATGGATCTCATCTCGTGGGTTTGGTTGATCAACCAGATCTTGAAAAATGGGGTATCAGCAAGCAGAAAAGATGGAGGAGGACTCTTTCCACTTACACAAGGACATATGTACCCTTTCGACTTTAGATTAAAATGATGAAGTGATGGATCCAAGTTAGATCATTTAACTGATCTAGTTAGAAACTAGATTCATTCAGTTAGAATCAAATAGTCTCTGGTTCAAGCAACCCAAGTGTTTATAAATAGCAGAGGAGGAGATCATTCTCATTTCCAAAATCTACGAGTGAGAGAGAGCAATTGAGCACAAACAAAAAAGGTGCAAGGCAACTCTGATGGAGAAGAAGAATGTTGGTAAGAGTACCCAGAGGTAGAGAAAATCACACAAAAAAAAAGATTCCTAAAAGATTCCTTTTTATGTTTTAGGAAATAGTATGTCTTCTAGCAATTTTATTATTCTGTGCTCATGAAGTCTCGATGAATTGAGGGTGAAAGTCGATGCTAGGCATCGACCTAAGGGTGTAAGTCGATGCCACGCATCAACTTACACCCTCAAGTCAATGCCTAGCATTGCCTTGCACCCTCAAGTCAATGCCTAGCATCGAATTTCACCCCAAAGTTGATGCCCGGCATTGACCTGGAAGGTCGATGCGTGGCATCAAATTTGTCCTTAAAGTTGATGTCAAGCATCGACTTCAGCCTACAAGTTGATGTGTAGCATCGAATTAAGCCTGCATGTCGATGCCTAGCATCAACCTAAGCCTGCATGTCGATGCCTAGCATCGACTTAAGCCTGCAAGTCGATGCCTAGCATCGACTTTAAGGTGCAAGTCGATGCTAGTCATCGACTTGAGCCTGCAAGTCGATGCAAGGCATCAAATTTGTGTGCAATTCGATGCCTACCATTGACTTGCACACAAATTCAATGCGTGGAATCAACTTGCAGGCTGAAGTCAATGCCTGGCATCCACTTTCACCCTAAAGTCGATGCTAGGCATCGACTTACCGGCTTAAGTCAATGCTCGGCATCGATTTATAGGCTTAAGTCCATGCTAGGCATCACCTTGCAGGCTCAAGTCGATGCTTGGCATCGGCTTTGAGGCCAAATTCCATGCCAAGCATCGACTGTAAGGTGTAATTCGATGCCTAGCATCGACTTTGCACCCTAAAGTCGATGCGTGGCATTGACCCTTCAGCTTGAAAAACACATTAATGTAAGAGCTAATGCTTCTGAGGTCATTGCAGGGATATTGAGTTAAAAGGTGAGAGACTTGTCAAGAAGCTCAAAGTCACAGTGAGCTCTGTGGATCAGCATCGTGACAGGGGCATTGGTCACCAAACAATTTCCAAGAAAAACCTTGCATCTTTATCCTCTAAGAAGACCAGCAACCCACTTGGCATGTCATATGGTGGACAGAGTAGCATCAAAATAGCTGAGGATGATGCAACTAGGAAGGAAAGGTCAAAGGACATAGAGGTCTTAAGGAAAGATCGTCAACTCAAGGACATGACAAACTTAGAGTGGTGCCTTCAATATGTTGAAGAGAAGAATGCAGTCCTTCTTGTGTTTGCAGGGGTGTACATGAGATCCCCATCTACCTGGACGGTTTAATCAGATCCGTAGCTAGGATGGTGACTTGCCTAGATGCAACAATTATGCCCAGACCTGCTGTCAAGTATGAAGGTGCAGCATACATGGACAAGTTGGGTCACATCTACATAGTGACCGAATATCCAGATTTGATCAATGAGAGGGGAGAGTTAGTAGGACGAGAGAACTCACAAAGACTGAGCCCTGAGGAGTTAGTGACTACCCCTAGAGGCAAGTCAATAGTAACGCGAGTCTTGAGATGGGACTTTATACCTCAAGACGGCTACTTATTGGAAGTCTATTTGATCTATGGCTCAGACTTGTTACTTCAAACTGACTCACCAACTCAAGGAAGAGAAGAAAGTACGATGACCTTTTATGAGCTAAAGGATGCGGAAGACGAGTCTAGAGTAACATACCTAGATAAGAATCAAAGAAGGTACTGGTTGGTAGATGCCATAGATAGATCTCCACTAAAGTATATAGGGTTACATGTATTCCCTCAGAGAGAACAAGCAACCACCTCTCAGAATCCCTTCAGAACACAACAAGAGGCAGAGCACACAATGTCGAGACAAACAAGCCAACGGAGTGTTCCGAACCAAACTCACGTGCAATTCACAACACCCGGAGTGCAAACACACAATCAAACCCACCCTGGAGTAGAAAATCAATACCGACCACCAGTAAGGCCACGACCACCAATGGGAGTGCAGCCTGGAATACCCCCAATTAGACCAGCAATCCCCGCCTTCCCTGTAATGCCTAGAGAGCTAGAACCAATAAGAAGATTGAGACCTATTCAGGTGGCCAAATGCGTGAGGAATCATTATGATGGATTGGGAGAACCTTACGACCACATTGCCAAATTTAAACAAGTTCTAAGGGCTAAACAAGTAGATGACTTCTTTGTGCAGTATGAGTCTTTCGGACTCACTCTCACAGGAAGGGCTTTGACTTGGTTCGAGCCATTAGACCCCAACCAATTTGGAAATATGGATCAATTCTTTCAAGAATTCATAGGGGAGCTCACTAAGAGAGGGATTAAAACAATTTTGCGTCTTTAATCCATAGTTTTAAGCAGAACCCTAATGGAACTGGGAAAACAGCTGCCCGAAGATTTAATCAATATGTGGATAGATGTCCGATAGCAGAAAGACCTACACAACAGAAAATGATATCATTATTTTTAGACGGATTAACAAACGGAACTCTGAGAACATTAGTTTACGTGAAGAGACTATAGACATTGAGTGAATGTCTGCAAGAATGTATCGACTTAGAGGACAACCTAGCGAATGATCTCAAAAGTACAACCAGCTCTACTAAATCAGAAGACACTCGAAGTACAGTAATATCCAACTCCAGTAATGTAGAAGAATTAGCAGAGCTGGTAGCGAAGAAATTGGGAGTCCAAGGACAGAGTATCAACACCCAGCTCTAAGAGTACCCATGTTGAGGAGATGTAGCTCATATGGAGGTGATCACCCCACTCACATGTGTGTTCGAGGAGCAGGTGTATCGCAGATATATCCTTACAAGAGAAAATTGCACGTTCAATAGGCAAACACGGCCTCTACAACCACCTCAGTATCGGCCATATGGGTATCCACCGAGAGAGCCAGGTAGAGATATGCCCAGGTACAATCCCTACCCAACACCACCAGGAGCACCGAGGCCATACGAGCAAGCACAATATCCACAACCCCAACCAGTGTTAGGACCACAACTGTCACAACCCCAACATGTGGTACTAGTTAAGTACGCTCAACAAGAGGAAAACCTAGAAAAAGCCATCGTACCAGCATCACCTATGACCAGTGTAGAGTCAGCAAACCCAGGATATGAACAATCCCAAGAGGAGTACTATTCCTATGATGCTAGTGTAATGGAGTACGGACAAGTGTATGTTCCGCAACACTATGGATATGAAGGATATGACTATGCCTATGGTCCAGAAGTGGCAACGTTAATGTACACCGCACCTAAATCACAACCACCCGTAAGAACACCCCTCAGACCACCTATGCCAGGAGGACCTTGTTATAGATGTGGAGGAGACCATTTTATCAGAGAATGCACTCGGCCTTACAAACCACCACCTCCTAGGACTTGGGAAGGATATTGCAGTGATTGTGGAAAGGAACATCTCTTCTGCGATTGCCCAAAAAACCCCAACAAGGCTCAAGAAACTGCACCTATTAATGTAATTGACGTGATAGAAGAACCGGCAAGTGATAAGGAATATATTGTACCATTAAAGGCCATTACACGAGCACAAACAAAGGAACGAGAAGGAAAACAACCGGATCTGGGTCAAGAAAACAATAGAACCTTAAACCCCAAAATTCAAATAGTGGAAGATTCAGAGGACCCACATGAGAATACCCAAAACATGAAAGCACAAAAATGGAAGGAAAGAAGAGAGAAGCTCAAAGAAAAATGGGTGAAAAACAAAAGTCAAGAAAATAAGAAACACACAAGAAGCACTAAGAAGCATAAAGAACCAGAGATTCAGGAAGAAGTTCCCATTACATCGCCTATCCGAGAATCAGAGAAGCCAGGATCAATTCTAGCTGACCCAAAACCAGATGATTTGGACATGTGGTTGAAAGCGTACCAAGCTAGAATTAAGACTGGACCGAATGTGGAGCAACATGAAAAGCTTTACCCACAAGGAGAGTTAGAAAAAGAGAGGCTTGCTATATGCAGAAAACTCATAGAGGTAGCACAAGCAACCCTAGAAAAGGCCATCCCAACCCTCCCCAAGAAAAGGATAATAGAGGATCAATACAAGGATTGTGTTAAAGCCAAGGACAAAGAACCTAAAGAAAAGGATGATAAATGTGAGCTAGTGAAAACCCAGGATGAACCTATGTCAACAATACCTGATTTAGAGGCTGACTGGCCAAAAGAATTATGGAATAGAATCTGAGAAGAACAATGGAAGAGAAATGGAGTGACTTAACCTCCCTTTGAAGAATTAGATGTGGAAGATTATTAGCCAAGTCCCAATATGGAAGAAGTATATGAGGAAGTATCGAGACTAGACCGAAATAGAGAAGAATCTCAGAGCATTTCGACCCTACCAAATTACATGGGAGAGTACGAAAAGGAATCCATGATATTCCAAGCACCCATAGTACAAGGAAAAGGGAAGGGAAACTAAGATAAGAATTCACACAATCTAACAGAATTTAAAAAGACAAAATTACAATGCCAACTGACTGTGGAAGAACTACTCCGTGTTAAACCGCAATTATGGAAACAATTAGCAGGACAACTAGAATTAGGGTAGGAGAAGGACGAAAAGGAAAACAAGGGAAAAGAAAACCCATCTAAAGTACAAGTCCCAATGGATAAGGTTGGAGAATTTAGCGAAGGAGACGAAGGTAACACATGTTTACCAGTCACTTGCAATGGCTATATGACCAAAGCTATACTAGAAACACGAGTAGGAGTAGGAATTGCCACCAAGGAGATTTGGGAGAAACGGGGAAAGCCTGCCTTACAAACCACTCGCATGAAGCTCCAATCAGGAGATGGTCATGTTGAAAAACCATTAGGGATATTAGAAAAGATCAAGCTAACCACCTGTGGGGTTAAATTTGAACATACGCTAGCTGTCTGTCAATTTGGAAAAGCAAGTAACTATGAGATGATATTAGGACGACCCTTCATGAGACAGCTTAGGGTAGTACAAGATTGGGGAAGAGACTCATTATACCTTCAACATCAAGGAAACACCACCAAAATAAACTTGCATACCTTTGCGTACAGAGATGTACCCCCACTAGAATGGAACCCCATACATAAAGGCGTTGGATCAAGCGATCAATCATGGATGCATGAGGACGCCCAATTATGGATGTGTAAAGAAGCCAAGAAAGAGGATAAGAAAAGGCAGTTGTGGCCAATAGGACATCCTAACTACCGACTAGTAGAGGACCCAATATATATGCCTCAAATCTTTCCTGATGAAACATTTGAACCGCATGGATGGATGGAAATCTCAGCAACCTTGGATGTATGTGTGAATGAAGAAGTCCTGACAATGAATGAATGTGTAGACGAAGAAGGCTATGATGTAAACTTGTATATGGTGGTCTTACAAGAAGTCAAAGCAGGAGAAGTACTGGAAAAGGAATGGAGAGAAGAATACGAGAGCATAGAAATAGAACCATAATTTGATTATGAAGAATGTTTCCTAGAAGCCATTCGAACCGAAAATAAGCAGGAAATGACCAAAGTTTTAGCAATAGAAGCAGCCCCATAGTACCAAAGCAGGAGGAAGGTGCGAGTAAGATCGAACCAGACCCCGACCCTTTTGAGGTTCCGGAGCATTTTAAAAGGTACGAAGTAGAGGAGAGAAAGGTAGCTATTGAAATGCCTAAAAGAGAGGCAAGAGAAGGAGAAGCTTACGACAGTAAGGAACAAAAAAAGAAAATCATAGTGACAGTAGAAGATGGGGAAGAATGATGTACCTACATAGGAAAGATGTGTTCCCAAATGAGGAAGAAGAATTGATACAGTTGATTGGGGAATATCAAGACGTATTTGCCTAGACATACAAGGATCTCAAGGGTGTGGAACCCTCTATTTGTTCCCATAGAATACCAATGGCATCGGAGGCGAAACCATCAAAACAACGCCCTTACACATACAATGAGGTCTATGCTGCTAAAATAAAAGAAGAAATAGACAAGCTATTAGTGGCTGGATTCATCTATGAAATAGAACATACTGTGTGGGTATCGCCACTAGTGGTTGTGCGATAGCTACCCATTACCCATCACTGGCCATCTATTGGAAAGAGTTGCAGGAAAGGAAGTTTATAGCTTCCTAGATGGATTCTCAAGATACAACCAAGTAGCCATTGCTACTGAGGATCAACATAAGACCGCATTCGTGACGGAATGGGGAGTCTATGCTTTCCGAGTGATGCCTTTTGGACTCACTAACGCGCCTGCTACTTTCCAAAGGTTGATGTGTCATGTTTTGAAAGAATTCCTGAAGAAGAGTATGGAAGTGTATGTAGATGACCTATGTACATATTCAAATCAAAGGCAAGACCACATTCTTGAATTGCGGAAGATATTTGATAAATGCTGACAATATAGAGTTTGCTTGAACCCTGAGAAGTGTGTCTTCATGGTAAGACAAGGGAAGATCTTAGGACACATGACATTGTGGATACTAACGTCGATTTATCCACATGTATGCCATAATTGCCAAACCCTTATATGGACTACTGACTCAATTCAGTTGGACTGATGAATGCGAAAAGGCATTTAATGAGTTAGAAAGGCGACTTAGCACGGCTCCAATTCTGAAAACACCGAATTAGAACGAGCCTCTCCATATTCATGTGGATGCTTCAAATTACGCAATAGGATTCATCTTAGCTCAGCTGACAGATGAAGGAAAGTTAGATTACCCAATTGCCTATGCGAGTAGACAACTGAATCAAGCTGAAAGAAACTATACGACTATAGAGCGAGAGGGATTAGGAATGGTCTATGCAGTGAAAAAATTTAGACACTATCTCTTAGCCAACAAGTTCAAGTTATCCATAGATCATCAGGCGTTATTGTACTTCGTCAATAAGCCTTGTAACACGGGAAGATTGGTGAGATGGTTTTTGCTATTGATGGAGTTCAACTTTGAAGTAATTGTGAAAAAGGGAAATACCCATGTACAAGCAGATCACCACTCTAGATTTGAAGCTGATTGAACAAGCCCATGTGAACAAATGGAGGACACACAAAGGAATTCCTGGAACTCTAAGAGAATTGAAATGACTAGGAGTATACTGGCCTGATATGCCTAAAGCTATCCATGATTATGTTAGTAACTACGCAGAATGCCATGAGACCATTCCTAAGGATCATACATCCTTACCTTTCTCTACAATAGCACCCAAATGGAGTGAAGCACTAGTGAAATTCCTAAAGACAAGCGAACATGAGAAGGGAATTAGCTTGGCAAGGAAGCAATCCCTAGAGGAAATGAGCAAGGATTATGTACTCATGGGAAGACACTTGTTTAACAGAGGGAAAGACAATCAATTATGGCTATGTGTGCATGAAGGAGAATATTTACCCATATTAGAGATGATACACGTAGGTGCGGCAGGAGGTCATTTCTCAGTCGAGAGAACTATAAAAATGATCCTCTTTGCGGGCTTGTGGTGGCCAACTCTACATATAGATGCGGACACATATGTACAAAGTTGCAAAACATGCCAAAGAGCCAAATATCCAATTCCGCGAGATGACATGCCTTTGAGACCTATGGTCTACGCTAGAGCATTTTCCAAATGGGGTATATATTTCATAGGACCCATTAATCCACCAGCCAAAGGGTCACATGTCGAATATATCATAGTGGCCACAGATTATTTGACAAAATGGGTGGAGGCAAAAGCTACTAGAAAGAACGATGTTCAAACCACTGCTAAGTTTCTTTTTGAGCATATATTCACTTGTTTCGGATTACCAATTGAGATTGTGAGTGACCAAGGAACGCATTTCATTAATGAAGTGATAGAGTCTTTAATGAATGAGTTCTTAGTGATCCATAAAAAATCAGCTCCATACCACCCTCAAGCCAATGGTCAAGTGGAAAGTTCCAATAAGGTGTTATGCACAGTATTGACAAAGATAGTCAATAATGGGAGATTTGAATGGGACAAACAATTGCATCATGCAATTTGGGCCTTTCGAGTCGCTTAGAAGACGGCCATTGGAACTACCCCATTCAATCTAGTGTACAGATAGAACGCAATCCTGCCGATCAATTTTTTAGTGCCCACTTTGAGAGTAGCCCAACATTATGAATGGGCAGGTAATGAATTATCTAAGCAACTAGACCAAATTGAGAAGCTGCATGAGACTAGAATACAAGCGGTTGCAGGGATTTACGCGGCCAAGAGAAGACAAAAGGCATATTATGATGCACACATAAAAGACAAGGGACTAAAAGAAGGAGACTTAGTTCTGGTCTACACCTTGAAGCAACATGCCAAGAAATTATAGAAACGCGGATATGGACCTCTAATCATCAATAGGATTTCCACTAGTGGAGCAGTTAATCTAGCTACTCTGGATGGAAATATTCTTCCTAACTATATAAGTGGATGTCGAGTAAAACAATATATGGAGCCATTGACAGACCAAATGTTAGCATGCCTCGTGGGAGCGCAGAATAGGAAGAAAGAGGAAGAACAGATTAGAGAGGAAGCACCGCAAGAAGCCTTAGAGCATATCAAGAAACAGAAAGAGTGGATAAGACAAAGAGATGAACGGTATCTACAAGGAGAAGAGCCTATTACCATGGCTAATTACGAGGTTCATAAGTCCAACACAACCAATGTTTGCATGTCACAACCATACTTAAACCTCGGAATTGGAACGACGGATTATCAACTGATAGACGCCTTGATAGATTTGGGAGCAACACTCAGTTGCATACGAAATATGGTCATCCTGGATCTTCAAACGATTATGACACCCACGAAAGCACATCGAATAGGTGTGGGAGGTCAAATTATAACATGCATTGGAGAAGCCATAGTATCCCTCCACCTAGGAAACTCAACCATGGAACAACGAGTTCTAGTGTGTAGAGATGAAGATCTAATAGAGAACTTAATCCTAGGATGATTGGATCTTGAGAATGAGGTAAACATCCACCTAGCACAAGGAGACATTTCAGCCAAGATAGGGCACAAGGAAGTCTTTAGTCGATTAAGAGAGAAACTCTCTCATCGACCAGGAGTCATCGAAAGTGCTGAACAAATCATAGAAGAGCACGAAGAAAATGATTCCAACACAAAACAATCAGAAGCAGGTCTGACAGAAGAAGGGAATTCAAACCCCAATGCATCCAAGGAGAAAGTATGTTAGCGGCCGCCAGATTGGAAGTGTATAACTCAAATCTTGTTTCACACGTGCAAAAGGTTGTTACGCAGACACGTTGTATTCTTTCATAAAGCAATGAAAAGAGATGCTCAGTGACGTTCGAGAGATCACCAGACTATCTGTCTGGGTGATTTGTCTGTAGTGTTATTGTGTGTTGAGTTGGTTAATTCAGAGTATCTTGTCTAATTTCTGAGTATTCTGTGTGTATTTGTGTCTCGTCTTGTCTGTTGTCTGTTGGTATCCATTGCGGTTGTGAGTCTCAGTTAATTCGCGTATCGTGTTGTCTCTTTTCTTGGAATGTTCTGCAAGTGTATGGCGAAGTCTGTGTAGTTGTGGTAGCTCTTTTGGTATTCGGGTTGTATTAGGTTGTCTTAGTATCGAGGTCCAGGTTCATACGGCAAAGTTTAGGCTACAGTAGGATTTCTTGGGTTGTGTACTGAACCTTCAGTACGGTGGATCTGAACACTTGGATTCTCTGTGTCTTCGAACATTGGTCGGATTGTGATATACATTCGGTAAAGGTTGAACGATTACTCTTGTTTCTAGTATGTTCAGTAAGTTTATGTGCAGATGCAATATAGCATCTTAGCGTATTCGGTACACGTTGGCTGAGCTAAACTGTGAACTGTAATGTCTAAGTACAACAGAATCTTGATAGAGCTCTCAGCATCAGTATATTGTTGTGTGTAAGTGGTTAGTTTGGGAACTAAGTATAGGGCCTCTGTCTAACAGACCCCTTCCACTCTCAAGAACCCAAGAATCGCTTAAACGCACTTCTGACAGTTAGAATAACAGCATTTAACATTGGCACCGTCTGTGGGAAGGTGGCAACAGATCAGATTGTTGCAAACCAGTTGTGGAAACATGACTGTAAATTTTAAATCGATAGTAATAGTATGCGATTAGTACAAAAGATGATACATGCCGGTTACTCGATCCGGTGAAACGTATCCAAAGAACCGCTAGCCTGGGGTACTTAATTTGCTAAGGACGACTCCGGGAGGTAGAAGTACAGCTAGGTCTAACCCAGTTGTCAAGAAAGTAAAGAACGTTAGTAGTGATTCCGGTCATATTTCGGTGGAACGTGCTACGCCTCTGGTGAATTCCGGTACGATTTCGGCACAGTGTGTCGAAGATATAGTAACTCCAGAATCTACCAAGATGCAGCCTGAAGTTAGTTTAACATCATTGGGTAAAGATTCAAATTTGTTTACGACTAGAAACACCTTAGCCAAAGAAATTAGTGAAGGAGAAAAAGCACCTTGTTTTGGTGAAGATTCGACACCTTCCGGTGTTGCTCCGGTACCAATTGCTGAAAGATCACTGTTGTTCGGTGACGATTTACCATTTCTTGGTGAATCTTCAGCCCAGTCACCGCTATTGGGAGTAAGCTTCCCTACATTTGACATCAAGAAGGAAGGTAGCTTGTTCGAAACCGAGATTCAAAACATACTGAACAAGATTATCGAACCGGAAAGTGCACAGGCCGACGATACAGATTAGGACAGTTCAGATACTCAGCCCTGGGATACAGAAGATAGTCACAATACAACCATCAGAGCCATGAACGGGCAACAACAACAACTATGCCCACCAAGGCCGACTCCAACAGGAGTGACGTACACCAAATTTGGTGGATTCCCAGGAGATGACCCAGATGCTCATGTACGCACATTTGAGATAAGTTATGCAGTGCTCAACCATCCACCTGATCCGGCGTATAAGGCTATTGTTTTCCAATCGACATTGGTTAACGAAGTAGCTAGATGGCTTACAGAATATGATATTAACCATTTCGGCACCTATGAAGCAATAAGGGATGCCTTTTTGCAGAGATTCAGGCTAAAGAAGAATCCAGCCCAAATTTTTGACTACCTGCAAAACAATAGACAGAAGATAAATCAAACAGTACAGGAATACGCCACTCTATTCAGGACTCATTTGAGGAAGTTACCACCAGCACATGCCAACCTACCGGATGACGTTATTACTCAATGGTTTATCAATGGATTGACTCCGCAACTTAAACAGATTATGATCATACGCTGTGTAGGAGCTATGACGCTAGATGCAGTGATTGCAATGGCTTTACAGCTGGAAAACAAGGTTGGAGGATTTACAGAAGATCTGGAGTGGTTAAAAGCAAATAGAATATCATCGAAGACCCGATGAGACAGATGTACTGCACTACATGCAAGAATTCATGCCATACTAGTGCCACTTGTGCACTTAATCAGTTGTTTTGTGCTATCTGCAACACTACCGGACACACCACCGAAAACTGCACATATAACGCCAAAGTACAGGGACCAGCAACTGTCAATGCAATTATATAGGAACCAGGGAAGCCAGCCAATCACTATGTACCTCCGCAAATGAGAAACAACCAGCAACAAGGTTATCGAAATTACAGAGGACAGAGAAATAATAAGTACAATGCAAACCGCTGGCAGGCCGGACCAGCACCGGAAAATCCCAATTTGCCACCACTGCGCTGTCATTTTTGTGGTGAATTTGGTCACATTAGAAGATTTTGTAAGGATGCAGCTGAGTATGATCAAAGGAAGAAAGAACGTCAAAACCCAATGGCTAATATGGTACAAATCACACCAATAGAAACGCACGCTGCAATAATTCAGACCCGATCCGGTAAACAACTGCAACCAGCAACAGAAATATTTGAACCAGGCATACATGAACAACAAAGGATGTATGATAAAGCTAGTCAATGGACCACCGCAGAACCTCTAGTGTTCCCAGATCCTATTCCATTGACCCAGGCTCCCTTAACCGAGGAAGGAATACAACAACAGGATTCTAATACAGCAGCAGGCACATCATCTTCAGCTGGCGCATCATCTTTAGAATCTATGGAAAATACAATCCAATCACAAAAGGCCTGGGAAATTTTATCTAAAACATCCATCACTCTTCCTCTGGGCCAATTACTTGCACTAGTACCGGGAGTTCGATAACAATTCCAACAACAGTTCAGTCCTGTACCTTCTTGCATTCTAGCAACAGCAATAGTGCAACCGAAACCTGATTCTACGATCGATCATTCAGTTCCTTTAATTACGGTATGGTATAAAAATCATAAAATCACACAGGTACTAATTGATGGAGGATCTGGTGTCAACATTGCTACTGCTGCACTATGTAAAAAGTTAGGGTGGACCGAAATCGAACTAGTTCAGTTTTTTGTCAGAATGGCTGACCAGTCAAGAGTCCATCCCGTAAGACTTGTACAAAATGTACCAATAACTTTACAAGGTACAACATTTAAAATGACCTTTGTCATACTAGAATTACCAGAATCCACCCTTGATTATAATCTCCTTTTCGGTCGTCCTTGGTTGAAGCACGCTAAGGTGATACAAGATTGGTCTGCACAAGAACTCACTTTCAAAGATAATAATCGTAAATACATTGTAAAATTAGATGCTATACAACCTTGCGAGTTGCATGCTAGACCGTATTTTGCAGAACCAGTCCATATGCTAGATGGGTTGTCAGATGATGAAGAAGAAGAGTTTCTGAAAAATAACATTGACTTGATCTCCCTGGGAGCTGTTGATCTACAAGCTGTTGTAAATAATTGGAATCCTGCAGTTTGTACGGTGATGTCTGTAACAGAAAAAGATATGAAAGAAGATAAGGCTACCATAGATGACGCTGATCTACAGCAACGTTTTAAGCCATCTGAGAATACAGAGAAGCCTCAACATTTCTATGTTCCAGAAGATCAACTGACCACCTACAATTTAGGGGATGAAGAAAATCCACGGCCTGTTAAGATAAAGGAGAGCTTACCTGAGTTATTTCAAGCAGATTTAATCCAACTACTTTGAGAATTTTTTGATGTATTTGCATGGGATTACAAAGATATGAAGGGTTTAGACCCGTGCATCTATCAACACAGGGTCATGCTGAAGCCGGAAGCAAAACCACTTAAGCAACCCAGCTACCGGATGAATCCAAACTATGCATCACAGGTAAAGGTAGAACTTGATAGGCTACTCAAAGTCGGATTCATTATACTAGTAGAGCATGCTAAATGGATCTCACCAATTGTTATTGTCCCTAAAAAGAATAAGCAGTTACGAATATGTGTAGATTACCGGAAACTGAATGCGGCTACGGTGCCTGATCCATTTCCGCTACCTTTTCTTGACACGATGCTTGATAGAGTAGCTGGACATGAAATGTATTCATTCTTAGATGGGTACAGTGGGTATAATCAAGTTAGAATGGCTGAACAGGATATACCAAAGACCGCCTTCATTACCAACTGGGGTGTTTTCGCATGTATTGTTATGTGGTTTGGATTAAGAAATGCCCCAAGTACGTTCCAAAGGTGTATGTAGGAAATATTTTCTCCTTACCTTACGTCTTTTATGCAAGTATATCTTGATGATTTTTTGATTTTTGGTAAGATGATAGCACACCTGTTCCATTTACGGTCTGCTTTGAAAAGTGCAGAGAATACAGACTCTGTTTGAACCCAAACAAATCTGTGTTTGCGGTTTCATGTGGAAAGCTATTTGGTCACATTGTATCTGCACAGGGTATACAGGTGGATCCAGATAAAATCACAGCTGTGTTAGAAGCACCTATACCCACTACACCTAAGGAAGTAATGCGCTTCATGGGCCAAGTAAGATGGCATAGTCAGCACTTACGGTGGCTTGCTCATTTGGAAATACCACTGAACAAATTAATGACCAAGACCCCTTGACAATTTGACTGGACCCCGGACTGTCAAATTGCTTTTGATCGTCTAAAGGGATTACTAACACATGTTCCAATCTTACAGCCGGGATCGCCCATTTCATGTATTTGTTGATGCTTCAGATATAGCAATAGGGAGCGTTCTAATGCAAAAAACCGATAAGTGGTTCAGACCAGTGTACTATGCAAGTCAAAGATTAGCCCCTGCTGAAAAGAATTACTCTGTAACAGAGAGAGAATGTCTAGGTCTAGTATATTCTGTCAAGAAATTCAGACATTATTTGCTGGGCCGTAAATTTACTTTTCATATAGATCATGCTACACTTGTCTATCTAGTTCGGCAACAGCATCTAGGTGGTCGATTAGCACGATGGGTTCTGCTTTTACAAGAATTTGACTACGAAGTTATTCATCGGCCAGGCAATTCACATGCCTTAGCAGATTTTCTCTCTCGCTTAGATTCCGGTGAAGCTCCGGTCGGTGTAGATGACACAACACCGGCAATTTATGTCTCTGAATCGACTAATGATGAAATTACAGACCCACCTATGCCATCTACATATTATGATCAGATCTTGACCTTTCTCACTGATGGATACCTTCCCTCTCAGACTTCTCCTTCGATACAAAGGAAAATTTCAGTTTTCAGTCGTCGATTTCGGTTGATTGCTGGGGAATTATACTATATGGATCACACTGGAGTTTTACTGCGTTGTATTCCACCACATGAAGTCAGTCATTAATTTGGCTCACTCAATTCCTTCCGGTGGCCATTTTGCTGCAGACTTAACACACCGGAAAATTTTGCAAAGTGGTCTTTGGTGGCCTACTTTGTACAAGGATGTATCCCAGTTTGTCAAAGAATGTGATAGTTGTCAGAGATCTGGACAGCCCCTGCAACATCATCTTTTCCCTCTACAACTTGTCTTGCCATTAGAGCCTTTTCAGAAGTGGGGTCTAGATTTCATTGACCCTATTACACCACCAGCAATCCTCAGTAATAACCGTTATATTTTGACATGTACTGATTATGCTACCAGATGGGCAGAAGCCTGGGCTTTACGGTCTGCCACAGCTGTTGCGGTAGCAAAATGTCTACTGAAAGATGTCTTTCCACGTTTTGGCTTACCGCTGGAACTTGTTACAGATCAAGGCACTCATTTTGTCAACAATTTAATGAAAGTACTCACACATTCGTTTCACGTCACACATAAATTTAGTTCACCATATTATCCTCGTGCAAATGGTTTGGCTGAGAGTACAAACAAAACTTTGTTGAATATGCTTCGAAAACTCATTTTGGAAGCACCGGAAAGATGGGATCAACTGTTACCTGCAGTATTATGGGCATACCAGACTACATACAAGGTAGCAACAGGATTAACCCCTTTCAAACTAGCTTATGGATTGGAAGCAATAGCACCGATGGAGATAGTTATGCCAAGTTTACGAGTAGCGATCGCTGAGAAACTGCTACCTGAAGAATCACTGTCATTTCGGTTGGATACACTCAGAGAATTAGACGAGCATCGATGGCACAGTTTTTTGACTATTCAGGAAGTACAGCTAAGACAAGCTCGAACACATGATCGATATCTAAAGACTCCAATTTTTTCGGTGGGACAACTTGTACTCTTTTACAATGCAAAGTCGAATCGCTCCGCTGGAAAATTCAAGTTACGATGGTTTGGTCCCTACCGGATTGCTGAACAAGTGGGCCCAACAACTTTTCGATTGACCACTTTGACCGGAATTCCTCTTCCAAAGGTGATAAATGGATCAAAGCTGCGGTTGTATCAACAAGCATCTAATCCACACTGAAACGTTTCGCGGTTTGCCGCGTCTTTTGGCATTCTCTTTTCTTTATTTTCTTTTCTTTTCTTTTTTGGCGTGCTTAATAAAATAAGTCTGTAAATATCCGCGTTTTGATACCTAACTATGTCCACAGCCGCCCTGCCCTTTCCAGCTACTCACGCATGCACACCGAAGTTAAGAATTATCATCTCAATACCGCGCGATGATTAGTCATTCTTGATTGCTCTCCACTGCAACGCATCTACTTAACCTTTTCTATTTCGCCGAAAATCGCTATTGTGTTTGTGTGATTTGTGTTATTGTGCGTACCCTGTGTTGTGTGTACTTGTGATTGCTGTCTCTGTGTGACCATGGAAGCTTTGGCCAACTATGCCGCCTTCCGTGATGGACTCCCTGCCGACGTAGGAGAGTTCTTGCGCATTCGTGGGCTATCCGATTTCGCTGAACTGCCTTGGCATTTAGTGGAATCCCACCCCTTCTTTGCCCAGATCATCTCCGCCATCGCCAACACACCTGCCACCGAGCAGAGTTGGCCGATCACCTCCCTCCCATCCCGTACAGTGATCACCTTCCAAACATTCACTGAGTCATTCCGACTCCCTTCGCAAGGTCGGGAAAATGGCCCGAACATCCCCGTAGCAACAATGACCCAATTATTTCCTAGGTATTCGTCAAACGAATACGCGATCCTTTGTCGAACGGAACCTGAGAGATCAACCCTCCAATTCTTAGTAGCTATCCTCAACCTACAGAAACCTACTTATGGAATATCTCGTCCCTTCTACTCCGCCATAGACTTAGCCACCCGAGAACCAGTGAATTTTGCGTCCTATTTCTTCCACCGCATTCACAAAGAATGCGTAACAATCATCAAACAGGTAAACAAGGGAGGAATGCCAAGATCGAGACTCCCTCGTATCATATCCTTCCTGTTCCTGGCCATCCTTGCAGCACAACCACCACCCAGAGGCCTGGTCCTACGACATGAAGAGTCTGTGCAATTATGGGACGACAATGAAGAAGATGAAGAGGAGCTAAATCAACTCTTCCGCTGGAAGAGAATCAGAATCAGTTCTTCTGAAAGTGAAGCACAAGGATCAGCCGAAGGAAAAAAATATGATGACAAGGAAGAAGAAAAGCATGACGAAGAAACCTTCCACGACACCGCCACATCAATGCAGCATGAATCCTCCGTGCAGTCATCTTCACAAGGGCAACAAGAACAGGAGGATCACACTAAAACCGACACAAGCTTGTTAGAAGAGGCATCACAGCAACAATCGGAGCCGGAAAAACAAACAGATGAAGAACAAGTAGCTAAGAATATTTTTGACGAACTGCTCAGAGCAATAGAATCCACAATTGCTGATACCGCCGACACTACACAACAAACTGTAGATAAGGTAACGCAATCTCACTCTGTCCTTCCCACTCCCCCACGGGAGCCGCCATTCGACCCCATTATCCCTATCCAACCCATCCACCCCAACGAACCCACTGACTCTTCTTCCTCATCCCCCAACTACTCTCCACCGAACTCCCAGCAACTGCTCACCGCCTCCTCATCCCAACCTCAACCGCAGCTGCCACTTCCTTCAATCCCTACAATCTTTGAACTTGCAAACATGGGCCAATTGTTAATTCAGTTATCACAGCAATTGCCAATCCAGATGAGAGAAGTCACCGATAATATTCGTAACGAGCTACAACACAAGGTGGATATCCTAGAAGCAGATATCACGCCTCTACAAGAAGAAATAGATGCGGTCAAAGCAGAAAACCATCAGCTGCATGCTCAAATTACCCATCTCCAAGCCCAGCTTGCAGAACAACAAAAAATTGCCGATCAAAGAGATACCGTAGTGGCAGATCTCAACCAAAAGGATAAGTTACTAAGCGAAGCACAGGCCGAAATCAGTCAATTAAAGCTAGATCTACAGGATAAAGAAGATGCCAGAGTAGCATTAGGTAATTTATTAGAAGAGACCAGAGTTCAACTAGACGAAGTGGTACAGAAAGGCCAAGAACAGCACGATCTGGCAATGAAGACAGCGGAAGAACTACAAAGATACAAAGATCAATTAGCTGATGTTAATAATATGCTCAAATGCTATTTGTCAAAAGAAGCTCAAACACAAAAGGTAATAACAGATCTACGCAGAGAAAGGGACGCATACTCCAGAACGATCCAGTTCCAGAATCAAGAGATCGAGAGACGGAAAAATCAACTGGACAATCAAAAAGAAAGAGTAATCAGTATGGAAAAGCAAGTTGCAGAAATGAAGACATCCAGAGATGCGGCTTTGTCCAACGAATTCTACCTACAAGAAGCTTTTTTGCAAACGCAAGCAGAGATTTTGCTCACCGAAGCCATAGCATTAAGTTCTGTAAGAATAGATGCACAGTTAATAGAACCGGACACACTCAAACAATTGTTAGAAACTCTAAAGAAAAAGATCGCCCGCACCTTTAGATTAGCCAAAAATATGTACTTAGAAGGCATTATAGATGAGCAGTACTTTTGTAAAACCTGTGGGTTCGAGTCCACCGTGCATGCCAGAGTGTTAGCGGCTGCCGAATTGGAAGTGTATAACTGAAATCTTGTTTCACACGTGCAAAAGAATGTTACGCAGACACATTGTATTCTTTTATAAAGCAATGAAAAGAGATGCTCAGTGACGTTCGAGAGATCACCAGACTGTCTGTCTGGGTGATTTTTCTGTAGTGTTATTGTGTGTCCAGTTGGTTAATTCAGAGTATCTTGTCTAATTTCTGAGTATTCTACGTGTATCGTGTCTCATCTTGTCTGTTGTCTGTTGGTATCCATTGCGGTTGTGAGTCTCAGTTAATTCGTGTATCGTGTTGTCTCTTTTCTTGGAATGTTCTGCAAGTGTATGGCAAATTCTGTGCAGTTGTGGTAGCTCTTCTGGTATTCGGGTTGTATTAAGTTGTCTTAGTATCGAGGTCCAAGTTCATACGACAAAGTTTAGGCTACAGTAGGATTTCTTGGGTTGCGTACTAAACCTTCAGTACGGTGGATCTGAACACTTGGATTCTCTGTGTCTTTGGACATTGGTCGGATTATGGTATCCATTCGGTAAAGGTTGAACGATTACTCTTGTTTCTGGTATGTTTAGTAAGTTTATGTGCAGATGCAATATAGCATCTTAGCGTATTCGGTACACGTTGGCTGAGCTAAACTGTGAACTGTAATGTCTAAGTACAACAGAATCTTGATAGAGCTCTCAGCATCAGTATATTGCTGTGTGTAAGTGGTTAGTTTGGGAACTAAGTATAGGGCCTCTGTCTAACAGACCCCTTCCACTCCCAAGAACCCAAGAATCGCTTAAACGCACTTTTGACAGTTAGAATAACAACGTTTAACAAGTAGATTCATCCTACTTGATTGGTGAACAAAAGGAAATCGAGAAGGACAATACTCTTAAAGTCTTCCATGCAAAAGGGCGATCAATAACTCAGAAATCCACCATCAACTACTCACAATCAGGAAACATTAACTTCAAATGGGTTTGCAAGGATCGAGTCTAGGAATCAAAGATCGCAACACTAGCACACATCATTTCTCATAGAAAGGCAAAGGTGGGCAAGAATTCTTCTTCAACGAAATCAAAACCAAAACGACTCTTGAAAGTATGGCTTCCTAAGCCTTTGATTGAAGCTCAAAAAACACGGCAACAAATGTGTATTCCCAAGAAGGTTAGATAAGTGGCCATTCAAGAGAGAGGCAGCCATGAGGAAACATTATATCGACACAACAATGCCATAAGGACTGAGGAGATTCATCACAGATACCCCAAGAGAAGGAATCCCACAACTTGGATAACAACAATGAGTAGAAATACACATGTGGCACGACAAAAGGAGGAGAAGAACAGACTTGAAACCTCTACTACGAAATGGATATAGAAACCCAAGCAACAACAAGGAATGGAACACCAGAACCAAGAAGATTTCTGTTGCACACATGAGGCTTCCAATGCACCTAAAGTATGCATGATAGGGCCACATTACGAGGCTAGGCATTCGGCACATGATGTACATAATAGAATTAGTGGTGCACATTCTCCAATGGGGGACAGGTCATAGCTTCTACTTCCTTAGGAATGGACCTACTATATAAATAAATAATTGCTTCGGCTACACTAATTCTTGTTTTCTTTCAGAAATGAAAAAAAAATATGGTAAGAAGTTCTACTGATACAAACATGGGAAACGGAGTGACACGATGCATGAAATATCACTACAACACACATCACTAAATGGCATGTTGGACATAGAAGCTAATGCTCTTTGCATTATGAGTGCAAATGTCCTCTGAAGATTCTAAAGCAACCATTCAGGCGGAAGTGATGGAATTCCCTCCACAGAGCATGACTAAAGCAAAAGGACACTGGTTTAGAGAGGATCAACCAGCTGGGGATTATGTATTCCTAGTGACCATCAAGATCATGGACACGGATCATCAGTTCCCGGTGATGTCCCAAGATTTTAAGGTGGTACATGAGCTCCCATCTACCATTGACATCATGAAGAAAGTGGGCATTCACAAATATTTTGAATTACCAATCTACAAACCCAACTTTCAAAGGTGCATGCAAGTTATGAATACATTACAGCCAGCACTACATGATCCATTGGTGCCAGAGGCAAGAGTCATGGAATGCAGTAGGTGAATGGGTCATAATCCAATTTACACATGATTTAATCAAAGAAGCTTTTGGATGGGAGAAGGATGGCAATACGGTATTAAAAGAAGAAAGTCAAGGGGCAAAGACCAAGACCTTTATTGACATTAATTGCACTGATATTGTAGAAGAAGTAAGACTCATTCATCACCACTTTTGTTTTCCTAACATGCATAGATACACTACTCCTCAGAAAATCATAGTACATATGCTATCTCATGCTATTAAACAAATTGGGAATCAAATCAATATGACTCTGTATATTCAAGAGAGGCTATTCGAGGCAAAGAAGCAATGGAATCACAAGAAATTCCTGAACGGCAGTGTGGCCTTGACCATATTGATATATCATGCCTTGGGCATTAGAGAGCATTTGCAAGAAATGCCATCATCGGAAGCCATGGCCAAATATGCAAAGGTCGCTACAGTCCCGAGAAAGAAAAAAGGTCTCAAAATCATTGAGGAGGCAGAAACTAGCTCCCAACATAAAATGAGAGTTACAAAACGACTAAGAGAAGTAATGCAAGTAGAAGCAGAAGTCCCAGCCACAAAAAGGGCACATGTGCTCCGGAAGACAAGAATTGAAGAGCACCTACCAATTATCGAAGAGGAATTAACAAGAGCCCTGGAAGACACACATCAATACACTAAAGATCAAGTCAATCTACTAGTGCAAGGGCACCATTACTAGCAAGCCCAACAAGATATGGAAGTAAAAAAGAAGCTCACCAAAGTGCATCGGTACAAGGAATTAGGGTTGGTAAGTTCAAGCTCATCTTCAGATGCACAAGAGGAACCAGACACCTCCTTACTGAATACGGACATTCGAAGTGAGTCAAAAGATGATGGACAATGGGAGGAATTGAATGAAGTGAACTACAATGCAGAAGAAGAGGGCATGAAGGTAAATCAAACTCCTATCAACCACAGACAAGACACCACAGGAAAGGAGGCCTCACAAGAAAGGGTACATGTCATTAAATTAAATGAGGCTTCCAACATTCAAATACAACAGACTGTGCTTGCAGAAGAGGGTTCATTCAAGAATCCCAAAGAAGAACCAAAAGACACTACAGTGGAAGAGTCTGAACCCTTCACACC
This sequence comes from Ceratopteris richardii, assembly GCA_020310875.1. Taxonomy (NCBI): domain Eukaryota; kingdom Viridiplantae; phylum Streptophyta; class Polypodiopsida; order Polypodiales; family Pteridaceae; genus Ceratopteris; species Ceratopteris richardii. The sequence continues at coordinate 67,500,299 of CM035406.1, forward strand.
AATAAGGGTTGTGGCAAAACGCTCCCATATGGATGTTACATTTCAAGGGAGTGCCACGAAGATTATCAATCTAGAAGAACCGGAAGTACAACTACAAATCAGACAACTACATAACGAAACTATCCATGTGGAACACGGAAAGGATGTACAAACAGGGGAAGCTCCAAGCATCCCAAAAACGTGGTTAAATGTAGACATCACTCAGCTCAAGCTAGTGGTTCAACATATGATCAAGACTCCTATGGATACACAACAATTAATGTTTGAAGCTGATGCTAACTATGACAAAGCGATGCACGAAAAGCATAAACTTCATGAAATGGGTAAGAACCTTTCAGCCCAATTGATTCTAGCACATGAGCACATAACACATAAAGAGAATGAAGTTCAAGAGGCCAAGCAGCTATGTAAAACACTAGAGACAGAAAAGGAGAAATTGAAAGAACAATTACATGAGTTACAGAAGAAATATGATGCTAGCGAGGCCGAGAAGACACGGATGAATGCAAGAAGCAAGATATTGGAATCACAAATAAAAATATACATAGATGAGGCAGAGAACTTAAGGAAGAGAAACAAGGAGCTGATGACAGCTCTTCTATGCAATCAACCTATAGAAGCTCAGGAAGTGCCAGAAAAGGACATAAAGGCATTGGAGGAAAAGTTAGCTAGGTATGAAGATGAGCTCAAGCAGGAGCAGGTGGTAATTGCAGAATGGGAGAAGAGATATATGGATGATACCGCGGCACTAAGGGCAAAGTGGAAGATAGCGAAAAATGGGTATATGGTGCAATGTAAAGAAGACAATGAACAACTCAAAGCCATAGGACAAGAGCTCCTCAAAAACAAAGAAACAATTATGAAGGCTACCGAGGAAATCCAAAGCAAAGATGACATGATAAAGCAACTACAAGATCAGCTCGCAAAGAAGGCAATAGAGGGGACACCAGTAGTTCCACACTCCACAGTGGCTACTAAGGAGATTGAGCTACGTCCTCTCTCCCCCCTCACATCATTCCCCAATAAGGGAGGAAACAGAGATCCACTCTGAACGTACTCATCGAGATATTGCAGAACTGAGCCGAAATGAGAGGGCACTACTGGTGTCCCAACTTACTACAGAATTTGAAGATCAAATCATAAAGTTCATGAAGGAAGCTCAGATTGAAAGCAAAAAATTTTGAACAGATATTAAAATCATTTGATGTACCATATGGACTCCTTAAAGAGCAAACACGGCAATACATAAAGACCACGACAAATAAGGAGCCTGACAACAACCTCCAGTTCAGCAATAATGCATTCAACTATACTCAAGAGGAATTTGAAAGAACTAACCCTGTATGGAGGAGAAAACTTCTAGAAAAAACCCCTACACTACAGGTACAATGGGAATCATCACCATATGCACTTCAAGTAAATCCATCTTTTTGCCCCGTACCCCGTAGATGCTCCTGGACACATTTTTGGGAAGGGCAGCACCAAAGTAGCACAAATAACCAGTGGTTCAACTATCCACTATTACCAAGTCCACCGCATAACTATCTACCAACGGAAGAATACATGGTTAAAACCATGGATATGCCACTCTACCTGATTTGGCAGTAAAAATGACTAATAAAATTCTACGCATGCTACTTACAGTTGTCAAAGTCTTCCAACATGCCAAATAAAATTTTTTGAACTTCATCGGCATTACTCAGGGATCTGAAGCACTTGTATTTGATCTCTCGACTATCCCGAGCCGATTAACACTTATGGCTATATACTCATGGCTCATGTTCTTGCCAAGCACATATATGCAAACTTTTGAAGAAGCATTTTTCATCGGCTTCTTCGAAATTGGTTCAGAATTTTTTGTGAAAATGACTTCCAATCTTAATGCAAGACTAGTGGCCTATGAAACAAGCTTCTTTGCGGATCATCGACAGGCACCAGAAGATGGGGTGAAATCAAGCCAATGGAAAGAGTTCATGATATGTCACACCAATCTGCTTAATCAACGAGATCAAGTTGCAATACCAACGTACTCACGTCACCACAAAAAGCCTGTCGGGGACGACAGAGTTCAGGAGGCGGGACGTGTGGAAGGGGAATCAAGCGAAAAGAGAAGAAGAAGAAAATCAAAGAATAAAGTTGCTCAATAATGAATGAAGATCGCCAAGAAAAACAACAACTCTCTGCCCAAAGCCCTGCAGGGGCACACATCAGGCAACAACGCCAAAGGCCCAGGTCCTAGAGGATGACAAAGAAGATTCAGAAATAGGACCTTTAAAACACAATGCTCTCTTAAAAGAGAGTAGAGTGATGGAGAGTGTTAATCTCCAAAAGAACAACCTACTCTTGAAATTAGAACACCTCTATATCAATAGTAAGTCAAAACCTTCACCAATTTAGAGGATCAATGATCAATTATCAAGATTTTGGATAAATTGTGAAGAAGATGATTCTATAGAAAGTCTGCTGCACATATCTCTCTCATAGACTTATCAAATGTGTAAAGTTTTTTATAAAACTTTGCACAAGGTGTTGCCTACAGCTTACGCACCTTCTCCAAGTTGAATCTCCAAAAGATTCAGTAGATCTTGAGAAATGATCTCAGCACGTTACCTATGTCTAAAACTGCTCTTCTAAAAAGTCGATTCAGACACCTGTAACTTCTAACACTTGGTTCTCTCAATCTAGAACCTGTTTATGCAAATGTTTTTGGCCATAGATGGCTTACCTTCTAACTTAAACTTTGACTCCTTACTCATGCAAAACTTTAACCTGTGCACTGAGAAATGATCAAATCATTGACCATTGAGATTGCGCCTGTTTCAGGAAACAGTGAACACTTCTTCACATATGAATGTTCCTACGCATAATTCTCACAGGTTGTTTACAATTAGGCTCTCAAACTTTAACCATAGACTCATTAAGTATGAACTTAGATGTCTACAAAAGGATTCTTGAAATGATCAAGCACAGAAGGAGAATGCACAGAAACATCGGGTGCAATTTTCTTTCATTCTTAAAGGAATTTTACAACTGAGTGATGAGAGAGATTCTACTCACTTCTAAGATGTCTAATGACTCATACAACTACCAATTTCTCTATTCACATACTCTCACATATTTGCCCCGACTTTTTACTTACATATATAGCCACATATGTACAAGATTATGACCATACAAAAGATATATATGAACTGTCTCTAAATTAATGTACATATGTGTACACATCTTCATCTTTTGAATATGCAATTCCTTCATGCTTCATAACTTGGTCTTTTCTTCAGTCCTTGACTTCAATTCTTCACCAAAACTTCAATTGTTGATTGCCCTGCACCAACAGCTCCCCCTCAATCATCAATTGAGGTTTTCTCTATCTTCTTTATACTTGCCATGTCTTTGAATCTCTATAACTTTGGTCCATCCAAGCTTTTGGTTAGCATATCAGCTATTTGATCTTTTGTTGAAGTATGTATGACTTCAATCTCTTTATCCATCACCTTCTCTCTTAGAAAGTGATACTGAATCTCAATGTGTTTAGTCATGGCATGAAACACAGGGTTAGCAGCTAAATAGAATGAACTCATGTTATCGTTTAAGAGTCTTAAGCTATATCACTTCCTTTGCAGCTTCAACCATTCCTTTGTACTCAACTTTTGTGGATGATAAAGCAAACTGTGTGTTGCTTCTTTGAACACCAAGAATATAACTTGTCTCCCACATAACATAAGTATCCATAAGTTGATCTCCTATCATCAGGATTACCTGCCCAATCTGTATCACTATAGATCTTGATGTTTGTATCTGATGTAAAACCATAATACAAACCTTCTTTGAGTGTACCCTTAATGTACCTCAACACTCTTTGTCCTGCAATCCAATGTTCTTTCCTACGACAATGCATGAATTGAGACAATAATCTTACTGCATATGACAAGTCAGGCCTAGTTAATGTAGCATAGACCAGACTACCAACCAAACTCTGATATAGTTTCATGTCCTTGAACTCTTCACCTGCATATCTGCTTAATTTGTGGTTCACCTCCATTGGAGAAGGTGCTACCCTACAATCATTCATCTTAAACTTGATCAACAAGTTTCTCAAATACCTTTCTTGAGTTACATACACTCCATGTTGAGTGTATGAGATCTCCATGCCCAAGCAATATGACAAGTCTCCCAAGTCACTGATTTTGAACTCTTTCTCCATTTGCTTCTTTAGGCTTTGAATGCCTTTCTCAAAACTCTGTAAGAATTATATCGTCAACATATATGCACATGTATATGAACCCATCATCACTTGCTTTAACAAGCAAGCTACTATCTGCTTTAGATACTTGGAACCCAAGTTCTTTCAAGAACTTCACAAGTCTATAATTCCATGCCCTTGGGGCCTGCTTCAAACCATACAAAGATCTCTTGAGCTTTCATACATGATCTTGATACCTTCCATCTCTGCATCCTTGGGGCTGCTCCATGAAAACAACATATGAAATATAACCATTTAGAAAAGCATTCTTCACATCTAGTTGACACAACTTCCAACCTTTACATGCAGCAATAGCTATGAGTGTCCTGATGGTTGTCATCTTTGCCACACGACTATAGGTTTCATCATAATCTATACCATATATCTGAGCAAAACCCTTCACAACAAGTCTAGCTTTATACCTAGACACACTTCCATCTGCATACCTCTTTGTTTTGTAGACCCATTTGCAACCAATGATCTTCTGACTATTTGGTTTAGGAACCAAATTCCATGTCTGATTTTCTATCAATGCATCATACTCTTCCTGCATAGCTTTCTCCCAATTTTCCTAACCTTTTGCCTCTTCATAGGTAGAAGGGTCTTCATCTACCTTCATCATATAAACATAATCTTTGGTAGCCAAAAAAGAAGTGTCATAGCTATACCTTGTAGGTTGCCATTTGTGTCTTGATGACCTTCTGAGTTCTCCAGTCCTTGAAGTTTCTGGTTCATCACACTCTGGATCAAATCTTGGCACTTCTTCAACTTCAACCTGTACTTCATTGTTCACTTCTTCATCAAATATCTGAACCTTTGATTTACCTTTCTTTTGATTCACAACTTCTTCATCACCTGCATAAATATTGATTGTACCTGCATACCAAGTACCTTGCTCATCAAATGCAACATCCTTTGACACTAGGAATTGTTTTGTGGATGGACTCCACAACCTATATCCCATCTGCTTATCATCATATCTAATGAATACATACTTTTCAGCATTAGGCTCCAATTTGTGCCTTAATTGGGATGGCACATATGCATATGCCAAACATCCAAATACTTTGCAATGATCTAGAGTAGGTCTCTTACCCCACCATGCCTCATATGGTGTCATACCCTGCAAAGCTTTACATGGTAATCTATTGACCAAATAAGTACGTGTGTTTACAGCCTCAACCCACAAATAATTTGGGCAATTTTTCTCCTTCATCATGGATCTTGCAAACTCAACAAGAGTTCTCTTTCTGTGTAAGATTGTTGTCTACCCCTCCCCACTATTTTTGAGCTATTGTAGTGTGTGTGAGCTAATGCGAGTTGTAGCATGAGTGTGGGTGTTTCTTACCATTCACTGTTTTGGTCATAACTTGAAGCACAGTTGTCAGAATCGAGTTACCAATAGATGCATCTCATCGAGAGCTTCGAAAGGAACCTGTTATTGGCCATATTCGGAGTTCAGAGCTGGGAGAAATCCTTGATTTAATGAAAATTGATGTAAGTGGTATCGCGGTAGACATTTTCAATAGTTAAGTGAGTTTGAGAGATAGATTAGTCTTTTCTCATGCATGAGAGTCGAACCACTTCATTTTTCCATCACGTGCGCACAAGACATCATACATTTGGTTAGGTCAGTTCTTCGAATTGATGATTAAGCGTGTGTCAATCTATCACTATATGCACTTGTGTGGCAAATGAGATTTAGTCTCTTTGGCACAAGTCTCTAGGGCTTTGTGACTTAGGTACACATCCTGTGTCGTGGAATATAGGGGATCCCATGGGCCCTATGCCCCTTCACTGTAAAATTGTTCTTTTATTAAGAAAAATAGAAGATTCAACGGTCAGACTTCTAGATGGTAGATCAGAATAGCTCTTCATAACCCTTTGATCAAAGAAAAATTGTATGTGCTTCTTTGAAACATTGTTCAAAATGGGATCCATACTAATGTGAAAAAGCTCACAAACTTGTTCTAGCTCCCCCTTGCTGCAAGCTATGTCTAAAAAAAGAGGAGGATATTATTGACCCTTTCATTTCGTATCCCTTGAATGCTCATTTTTGGGGTGGTGTTTGATGCATTTCTACAAATGAGCTTGAATACTTCAAAACAACATGATATGCTTGGATGACTTTAGGCTGGTTGGCCTCACTATGGAACACCATTAGAGAGCAAGCCCTCTACATAATCCAAATGAAGTAATGCAAGGTCAAATCACGTAATCCAAATGGCGTGATACATGGTCAACGTTTTCTCTTACAATATATACAAAAAGCACAAATGCTATGCAATTTCTCACATGTTTTCCTCACAACTCGATTGAGTGAAGGAGTGTACTAAGGAAAAACTATTAGAGATGAACTTATTATGACATGAAAAGCTTGTGAAAAGTCGTTCTTATTTTCCATTTTGTATGCATAATGACAATTCACAACATCCCAATCATCTGCAGAACACTCCATTTTTAATGAAAATTCACAACATCCCAGTCATCTGTAGAACACTTCATTTTTCTTGTCTGACAACATAATGATCTACATTCCTCTTTACCAAAAGAGCTCCCCATTAACAAAAAGCTGAGTTTTAATGAGTAATTAAATCCATCAGAAAGAATGATGATCAATGCAATGAGTAATTAAATCCATCAGAAAGAATGATGATCAATGCAATGAGTAATTAAATCCATCAGAAAGAATGATGATCAATGCAGACACTTTAGAAAGCCTTTGAGGGATCAAAGACAACTACTTGAAGATTCTTCTAGGGTGAAGCCACTTTGTCAATTCAAGAATCTTATAATGTGTCAATTCAAGAATCTTCTAGTGTGTCAACTGAAGGAGAGTCCCTTGTACAATGGATATTCCATCATTTTTATTGTAGGGGACATCATAATGTCATAGAGATTCACTTGCAAATTTACATCATGTGTCTTTAGAACGTCTTTATAACATGTATGTTCCTTGCAAATTGAGTGTAATAGAAAATTTCACCCAGCTCAAATGGCTTTTACCTTTTTACTTGAATGTCTTACTGATTAGGTATTATCAATTTTTCTTTTTTAATTCTAGAAAAAAGCATTTAGTGTTTTATTCTAGATACGCCCAAATTATAGGGAGCAGCTCAGAGGAATTAGAGGGGGAGGGGGTGATGAAATGTTCATGAAATGCTTGTGAGGAAGGTTATTGGGGTGCCTATTGGGATTGCCATCTAATCTAGTGCTAGGATCTCAAGGGGCACACGTTTTCAAGGTGACCAACCTTACAACAAGAAAAACACTAATTTGGGAGGCCCAAATTCTCCACCCGTTGAGTCAAGCAATCCCTAAATAGACGTGGAAGCTCAATCATTGAAGGCAGCTATGTTGGGTGAGAAATGAGGAGGTAGGCCAACTATCTTGGCCACAATAGAGGCAGTCAACTGTGGAATCTCCATAAAGGTGCCTAAGGATCTACCGATCTGAGGTAAGAGAGGAAGATACTCATGACATATCCTTGGAAAACAGGCCAAGATAGGGAATCCACATGCTTCTCAAGAAATAAAGGCCTAAAGGATCAAAACCTTCCCTCCAAACGTTTAAAAGGAAAGGGAAAGGACCTGAGAGACACCAAAGGAAGGGGGGAGGGGGGGTTTTTCAAGCGACAAAGGGCGGCATAATAATAATATACAATTATTGATAGTTGAAGCTAAAACAAGAACAAAATCATATATATGACTCCATTAGAGTGCAACACACTTTGTTAATAGATTGATGAATATCTAGTCAGTTATATTGAGTCACTTCAAACTGATTTTTTTTTACTCTAATGATAATATAGACTTCATATCTTAATCAATGTTATTTTTTCTTAAATCTTGCAAAATTTTATTTTCTTTCAAACATCTCTCGTCTCAAAAATTCGTGGTAAAAATTGTTTGCAATAGTACTACATAATCAATTTTAATAAATTCATGGCTTCCATGGGAAATCATATGGAGTCCCTTCATTTGAACAAAAGGAAGTAACTCAATTCACAAATTAACTAGAAACACCCATTGGAACCTAGTTCACTTAACTTCTTCTGGAATAGATTATAATATGGGTTTCTTTGTCTCTCCGTATAGAGTTTCCCATACAAAACAGGAACTTTAAACATCCTTATGGGTTTTTCTTGTCTCTCCTTATGGAGCTTCCAACAAAAGACAAACTTAAAAATCCCTATTTTTTTATTTGAGTCTAATTTTATCTTGGAAAAGCTAATACGTCAACATGTTTTTTACATTATTTGTCTCAATCATTCTTACTATATGTTATATCCAATTGCTTCTCCCTCCTTTTCAAGGTAGCATTCACTATTCTAACCATCTTTGAACAATGTGATTCAGATCCTTCCCAAGCATGTATCTACCTTTTTTAGCATCCTTACTTGTCTTTATCAAAATTATCCAAGTGTAAGTTATAAAAACTTCCACGATTTTGAAACTTTCAAGTTGATCCATCATGCTTTGGAGCTTTGAACTTGAGACGTCATGCTTTCAATTTTCTTTACAGCTATTAATTGATGTGACATAGAACCCACAAGCTTTAGGTTATGTACTTGAGCCCCATCCAAAAGTTTCCTAATGGAAAAACGATAAACATATTGAATTTATAATCGATAAGGAGAAAATTATCCATTCTAGGATAAAACAAAAACAGAGCATTTAATGTTCTTACTTTGGATGCTAGACCAAAATAACTCATGAGAACCATTTGATCAAAGCAAAATTGTATGTTGTTCTTGCAAACATCCTTCACAACGGGATGGTGTTTGTTGGGGTTCAACAACACATAACTACTTTCTCACGCAGCAAAACTCTTAAAAGATACATTCTCAAAACTAAATCACACACTTCTACAGAAAATACTCCACAAATTAACACACCGATACATTGCTTTCTTGCTACATCAACACATATTCAAGACTAAATCACTCAAATAGACTTAAAGCCACACAATGCTAAGCTGATTAAGCAAAAACTCCACCAAGATCATTAGAATATCACAAATTACAAAGATTATGCAATAAATAGTTCTCTAATACTGACAATACAGAATAGTACTACTTAATTTCAGCATTCACGAGACTTCTTGACTCTCTTCTTATCCTTCTTTTCTCCTCTCCTCACTCTAGACCTCACAACAAAACAGTAACATATATGCGCATAGCTAGAACACAACGAACTACTTCATGTGACATCATCATTACAACCAGATTATAATTAATGGTTAAAATTCCAATTCATCAAAGATCCAATTTAGCAAAAACTCGATTGACCAAATATTCGATTTAATAGATAATAAATATCCGATTAAACTACCTTTCCTACAAAATCTTCTACCCTTAAGACCCGGCATTGCCTAGTGGATGATTTTGCAAAAATCTTACTCGAATTCAGAAACCCATGATCAATCACCACTAAACTCAACTCCCTATTCTGATTCTGCTCTTGTACCATGTATGAGACTACCCTATTGTCTACCACTTTCTCTGCTTCCTTTTGAATCTCCGTGTGCTCCACAACTACTCTTTGAGCATCTTCCTCTTGCATCAAATTCTACTATAGCAATTTTTCATTTAAATCTGCTAGTTATTGCAATATTTCCTCCTTCTCAATCCTATTTTGTTTAATGACTTCTAGTAGTTGAATCTCATAGGCATCCTATCTTTCTTTGATCTAATTATAGCTTCCATTCTGTCTTTGATCCCATTCCACAAATCTTGCATCCATTTTTGCATTTACTGCTTCATAACAGTCATATCCACGTCAAACATCAAAATCACATCGATTTCTACCTCTTCATTCTATAGCATTTGTCTTTCCAGTACTTGTAGTGACTTAATTCTAGAATTCAACACTTCATTCTCAAGTTGTAATGCCACATTCACTTATGCTAGAATTTGCATTTCCTTGGTTACTGCCTGTTGCATTTTATTTGTCCACTCCTCAAATACCTGCAAAGATTTCTTCACTTTCACCACTTCAACAGCTTGTTGTTTCTTTAATTCTCACATAAACTTTTCATATTGTTTTGATTTTATCTACAACTCCTTTTGCAAGTTCTGAACTTGTGTTTGCTGTTTTTGGTACTCCTCAAAGTTTAATATCTCATTCAACAATCTCTGCTCCTTTAATAATACTTCTTGCTGCACCATAAACTAATAAACATCTTCCAACTTTTTGTGTGCATCCTGAACCTCCTTACTAACTTTAGAGATGGCTGAGTCAAATCCTCAAAAACTCACTTACTTACTGTCATCTTTAATACGAGCTCTATTTTTCTTTTCTCGAACAATCTAAAACTTTTCCCCATCCTCATAGGTAGTTCAGACTCCTTTTTTATCTTGATAGATGTTTCATGCAATCCAGTCACTTTAGGAGTCTTCGTTCTCAGCTTCTTAACCACAGATACTACTTCCTCAACTCCATACACAGATTTCAATAGTGTCGAATATGTGTCATCTTGTTGATTATCGACTATAATGTGTAAGCCAATAGTTACGCAATATAACACAAGAGCAGTAGCAAAGAAGATAATAGATATAAAAGAATCTCAACAATTTTCTACTAGCAGCAAGTACAAAGATGATGGCGTTGTTCACCTGTGTGCTCTCAAGGTAGAGCTTAAATGGTGATCTAGACAACTCTAGATAGGGAGATACAAGGTAGAGGTATGCTGGCTCAATTCGATGTCTCAGGTAGTGCAAAAGTCATGTATATATAGGATCATGGGTGGCCTTCCATGGACGGCTATACATGGGCGGTAGAGCGTGGGCGGCCACCGCCCGCGTAATTGCCATACACGGCTTAGACCGGTTGAACCGACCTAACAAATATAAATGATTTCTGACTCAGACAGGGAATATTCCATGGAATATTGCCTTTACCATTGCGCCGGGGGTGCTGCCCCCATCGGGGGGCCCACTAGCCCCCTAGGACCCCCCAACCAAGTGGCCCGCTAGCCTGCTTGGACCCCCCAGGTGGGGGGCTGCTCACCGCTGCCCCAGACCCCACAATTGGGGACCCTGGTAACTCCCTTTCCTTACAATACCTTACATGGTCCAATATGACCTTCATCCAACATGCAAGTTGGGATTCCCATCAATTGGGTAATGCATGCTTGGCTTCTCCTCATAATGGGGGCCTTACAAAATGTACATACAATCATGAGAGGTAGACATTGCTCATATACTAACATAATGCACTCTTCATGCTTCTGCCTAGGCACAAGTGACACAAGCTGCTGAATGTCGACACTTGACCACACGATTTCACCTTTCTCCACCTTCTACATAAATTGAAGTAACACAGCCATGTATGATGATAACCAACTATTAGAATATGTTTTCCACTTATCGGATAGGAAAATTTCCCCATACATCCTATCATATAAACAATGTGACTAATTGACTTGCTCCACTTTTTTTGGCCAACAAAGTGGCACATAGTTCTTCTTTGACATACACTCATATTTGACAATAAAACACAACCGCTCCAAATACCACTTCAATTGTTCTCGTCTAGCATATGATACATTTTTAAGCATGTAATATTGTCATCCTCCCTCTCAAGGTCCAAATTCTTTACATAGAGCATCCTCTAGGAACTTAGGTAGTGAGGGCTCTTTTAAAATAGATAATCGAAATAATTTAGCAATTAATTCAAGCGATAGTCATACCTGTGATGATATTTTCCCTTTGGTCTTTCGTACTATCTCAATTTGAATCTTCACATAGTAATTTAACTTCCAATTATCCCAAGATAATGTCACAAAAAAAATAATGATACTTTTTGTAGCCATGCAGAATTCACCAGAGCACTCACGTCAATCTCCAATTTGAATTTTGTATATGGATCCATCAGCAACTGTGTTAGCTTTCTTATAGATGATGGTGTCTAATTTCCTTCCTCCTCTTCCTACAAAAAGCTGTCACTTTCTTCTGATGATGATTCCTCCTTTCGTACCATGCTTTCCTTCCTTCTAAGTCGACCTCTCATGTCTACAACAAAAACACTACCACCAAACTCGCGGTCTTGCTTTTAGGCATAGAAACACTTTTCTCAACTACACAATTCAACCAGCAAAGTCCGACCAACCATGATCCGACTATTTCTCCTAATTTTGTCAGAAACTGGACTATATAAGATCCGATTGACAATGCCATAACCCTCGGATCTTGATCTGAAATCCATTAACATGTTGATAAACCACCTAATGTAACCTTCAACCAACCACAATCAAGAAGACATGTCACCATGAAGAAAAATGCACATAAGTAATCCTCATTGCTTTAGTGATCATTACTATTATTGATCTGATTATCAGAATTAAACATTACTTGTACCAAATTGGCACGTTTTCCTTGAAGTTTCTTTAGGCGAAATCCATTGATAGGTTTTTCCACTTTTGTACCAAAGACATCTGCTACCAAAAAAGTCCCTTATCCCAAATCTTGCACAATCTAATATGGACCCTTATATCTCAAAGTAAGCTTTCCTAGATGTGGCCCTAACTTAGAATTGTATATCGTAAACCAATCTCCAACCTAAAATACTTTAAATTTAACATTAATGTTCACCCAATTTTGTCTCCATCTTTGGATAATTTTAGTTATATATGAAGTAACTAAATGGTCTTCCTCCAATTATAGAAGGTACTTACTTCTATGCTTGACATATATTTCTAGAGACATCTTTTTTTCTGTTACATGCAAACTTGGGACCACAAACTCCATTGGGATCACAACTTCTAACCCATCCACTAATTTGAATGGCATCATTCTAGTTGTTGCCTTAAAAGTTGTTCTGAATGACCATAATGCCGAATCAAGGAGAAAGTCCCAATTTTTTTGATTATCATGAATTATTTTTCTAAAAATCCTTAATAAAGTTTAATTAGTGCTTTCTTCCTCACCATTTGCTTGTGGATGATATGTTGTGGAATTTTTGTGCATAATCAGATGCGTCCTTGTTAACTTTGAAATGACTTCATTAAGGAAATGAGCTCCTCTATCACTCACCAATTCAATTGGACATCCAAATGTGGTCATGATATTATGGTAGAGAAACTTTGCTACACTATCTGCCTTACTATCTTTAAGGGACATTGCTTCCACCCACTTTGTACAATAATCAGTTGCTACTAAAATATACCGATTCCCATGCTGAGTAATTGGCTTAATTGGGCCAACAAAATCCATCCCCCATTTTTGAAATGGGTTTAATGGTAAAACTAGGTGATTAGCCATTCTATCTAAATTATTTGGTTAACCTATTTTTTTGACAAATGACACATCTTTTTTCAAATTCATGAGCATGCTTTAGTACTGTGGGCCACCATAACCCATCCTATAAAATCTTCTTACCTATAATGTCCCCTGATAAATGTCCTCCTACTTCTCTTGCATGGGCTTCCTACAAAATTGTTGGTTTCTCAAAATATAACACACATCATCTTATTACCTGATCCACACCTTTTTTATATAATTCACCTACTATCACCAAATATAGCCTAATTTTTAAAGCAAACTTCTTTCTTTGATTAGGTGTAAATTTATGTGGCAATACTCCATCCGTTAGGAATCCTAACAACCGATCGTGCCAAGAATCAGAGTCAGCAATCTGAGCATTAAACAATTTTGCATCTAGTAACTCATCATTTACTCCAACTGGTGCTTTTCTTGATTCTAATCTACTAAAATAATCAGCCATGGCATGCTCTTTTCTTGGAGTATGAACAATCATAAAATCAAATTCCTGAAGTAAAAGCATCCATCTTGCCAATTTCCTGTTAACAGAGGCTTCTTAATAAGATACACCAAAGCCCGGTGGTCTACGTGAAAAACCACTTTAATACCCAACAAATAATGCCTAAACTTATTCAAAGCATATACCATAGCCAACACCTCTTGTCTAATAATGGCATAGTTCCTTTCAGGTGAACACAAAACTCTTCTAGCATAATAAATTGATCTATACAATCTCTTCTCTTTTTGCTGCATCAACACTGCTCCTACTGCTACATCTGATGCATCTACAAATATGTGAAAAGGTAAAGACCAATCTGGAGGCTGCAAGATTGGTGCTACTGAAACCATCTTCTTTAGTAACTCGAAAGCCTTCTCTTGAACTTTAGCCCACACAAAGGGAACATCTTTCTTAGTTAAATGTGTCAAAGGTAATGAGATATTTTCCAAGTACCTCAAATATCTAGCATGCCATTTGCTCCAACCTACAAACCTCATTACTTCCTTTAGATTAGTCGAAGCTTTTGCTATCCTAATAGCCTCAATTTTATGATATCAATAGCCATTCCCTCACTTGAAATGACATGACCCAACAATTGATGGAGAGTGTTAATCTCCAAAAGAACAACCTACTCTTGTAATTAGAGCACCTCTATATCAAGAGTAAGTCAAAACCTTTACCAATTTGGAGGATCAACATTCAATTATAAGGATTCTGGAAAATCTGTGAAAAGGATGATTCTACAGAAAGTTTGCTGCACATATCTTTCTCATTGACTTATCAAATGTGTAACGTTTTTTATAAAACTTTGCACAAGGTGTTGCCTAAAGATTGGACACCTCCTCCAAGTTGAATCACCTCCAAAAGATTCAGTAGATTTTGAGAAATCAACTTGACAAGTCACCTATGTCTAAAAGAGTACTTCTGAGAAGTCGATTTAGACACCTATAAATTCTAAGACATGGTTCTCCAAGAATAGAACCCGTTTAAGCAAATGCTTTTAGCCGCAAGTAGCTTAGTACCTTCCAAGTTAAAGATTAAGTGCTTACTTGCTCAAAACTTTAAACTGTGAAAGGAGAACTAATCAAAACATTGACTTCGAATTTTGCGCCTGTTTCAGGAACCAGTAAACACTTCTTCACATACAAATGTTCCTACACATAATTCTCTCAGCCTGATCACAATTGGAAGCTAAAAATTTGTACAAAGGTCAGTCACCTATAGACTTAGACTTGTATAAAAGCATTTCACAAAAGATCTAACACAGAAGGAGAAAAATCAGAAACATCGGGTGCAACATTTTCTTCATTTCTGAGAATTTTACATCTAGTGATGAGAGAGACTTAACTCACTTCTAGGATGGCTAAAAAACTCATACAACTTCTGATTACTCTATTCTCATGCTCTCTCATACTTGTCCCGACATTTTCCATAGTATTTATAGGCAAATATTTACAAACTTATGATTAATCAAAAGTATAAGTGACCTATACCTGAACTAATGTACATATGTGTACATTTCTTTCAACTCCTGAATGTAAACTTCTTCTATGCTTCAAAACTTGATCTTGTCTTCATTCTTTGACTTCCAAAATTTCAATTATTGATTGCTCTGCACCAATAGCTCCCCCTCAATCATCAATTGAGGTTTTCTCTATTTTCTTTATGCCTACCATGTCTTTGAATCTCTGTAGCTTTGGTCCATCCAAGATTTTGGTAAGCATATCAGCTATCTGATCTTTAGTTGAAGTATGTATGACTTCAATCTCTTTGTCCATCACCTTCTCTCTTAGAAAGTGATACTGAATCTCAATGTGTTTGGTCCTGGCATGAAAAACAAGGTTAGCAGCTAGATACAATGAACTCATGTTATCTCCATGAATAGTAGGAGTACTTTGAATGATATCAAAACTCTTCATTAGAGTCTTAAGCCATATCACTTCCTTTGCAGCTTCAACCATGCCTTTGTACTCAGCTTCTATAGATGATAAAGCAACTGTGTGTTGCTTCTTTGAACACCAAGAGATTAACTTATCTCCCACATAACACATGTATCCATAGGTTGATCTTCTATCATCAAGATGACCTGCCGAATCTGCATCACTATATATTTTGATATTTGTATCTGATGTAAAACCATAATACAAACCCTCTTTGAGTGTACCCTTAATGTACCTCAACACTCTTTGACTGCAATCCAATGTTCTTTTCTAGGACAATGCATGAATTGAGACAAAACCCCAACTGCATATGATAAATCAGGCCTAGTTAATGTAGCATAGATATGACTACCAACCAAACTCTGATATAACTTCATATCCTTGAATTCTTCTCCACTATATCTGCTCAATTTGTGATTCACCTCCATTGGAGTAGGTGCTACCCTGCAATCATTCATTTTAAACTTGATTAACAAGTTCTTCAAATACCTTTCTTGAGTCACATACACTCCATGTTGAGTATATGAAATCTCCATGCCCAAGAAATATGACAAATCTCCCAAATCACTGATTTTGAATTCTTTCTCCATTTGCTTCTTTAGACTTTGAATGCCTTTCTCATCTGTACCTGTAAGAATTATATCATCAACATATATGCACATGTAAATGAACCCATCATCACTTGCTTTAACAAGCAAGCTATTATCTGCCTTAGATACTTGAAATCCAAGTTCTTTCAAGAACTTCACAAGTCTATAATTCCATGCCCTTGGGGCCTGTTTCAACCCATACAAAGCTCTCTTGAGCTTACACACATGATCTGGATACCTCCCATCTCTGAATCCTTGAGGTTGCTCCATGAAAACATCATCTAAAATGTAACCATTTAAAAAAGCATTTTTCACATCTAATTGACATAATTTCCAACCTTTACATGAAGCAATGGCTATGAGTGTCCTGATGGTTGTCATCTTTGCCACAGGACTATAGGTCTCATCATAATCAATACCATATGTTTGAGCAAACCCTTTCACAACAAGTCTAGCTTTATACCTAGACACACTTCCATCTGCATATCTCTTTGTTTTGTAAACCCACTTGCATCCAATGATCTCTTGGCTATTTGGTTTAGGAACCAAATTCCATGTCTGATTCTCCAATAATGCATCATATTCTTCCTGGATAGCTTTCTCCCAATTTTCCTTACCTTTTGCCTCTTCATATGTAGAAGGGTCTTCATCTACTTTAATCATATAAGCATAATCTTTTGTAGCCAAAAAAGAAGTGTCATAGCTATACCTTGTAGGTTGCCACTTGTGTCTTGATGACCTTCTGAGTTCTCGACTCCTTGAGGTTTCTGGTTCTTCACACTCACGATCAAATCTTGGCATTTCTTCAACTTCAACTTGCACTTCATTATTCTCTTGTTCATCAAATATCTAAACCTTTGATTTACATTTCTTTTGACTCACAATTTCTTCATCATCTGTATTAATATTGATAGTACCTGCATACCAAGTACCTTGCTCATCAAATGTAACATCCTTAGACACAATAAATTGCTTTGTGGATTGTTGGCATACAAGTCAGATGAAGAGCATACTAGTGCAACGAAGGAGTCATGCACAATACGGCAACAAGGCCCAATCATTTTTTCCATGGACCATTTACAACTCAAGTGATTTTAATCACTACAAAAACATTGTAAATTCCGTTTTTGGTAGAATAGACTCCATTTTGTGCAAGCCGAGGAGTCCTCGAGCTTGAGGAGTATTAGAACTAGCTACATATCAATTTTCATAATTTTTAGACTCTGTTTGAGCCCTCAAATAGGCTCTAGAACCTAATTTTTGACTAGGCCGGACACTAGGTCTGGACAAGACCAAAGCTAGTTAGAAAACTATAAAAAGAGCTAAAGAGCTCATTTTTGAGGTGAGATTGTTTGTGAATTGAGCTTATGTAAGAGAATTTTTGAGTAATGCAAAGAACTCCATTGTTCCTCTCCTTGTTCTTGCCTTGTGTGCGCGTGTGTGTGTGTATGTGTGTGCATGCTTGTGTGCTTCTCACTCACACAACTGTGCCTTCACTTGCTCATAGTCTTCATACTAGTCCTCACGTCTCCATGGATTGACAATTATGAGGTGAATCTTCTCACGTTGGTACTCACCATTGTGCTAGAGTGACACCAAATTTGGCGCCGTTGCCGAGGAGAGAGCTTCGAGGACGAGCGTGTGATGGTAAGACGTCGAGTTGAGACATTGGAGTTATAGGTAATATCCTTCCTTCTCTTTATTTTTCTTCATTTTTTCCTTACTTTCGCATCACCATCATCACCATCATCATCCCCACCATCTCCCACCTCCATCTCCATCTCCACAAAAAATTTCAGTTTTTTGGTCATATTACACTCCCCACCTCATTTCCCTCATTTCATTGTGAGAGAGAGCGAGAGAGAGCTTGCATGCTATCTGTTTTTGGTGTGTTTTTGAGCTTTTGTTGCAAGGACTAGCTGTACCACCTTCTCCAGCAGTGTGCGCAGGTACGACAGACTCTGCACACGTCCCGGGACGACGACCTCTGTCTGTCGCGACAGACAGAAAAACTTAATATTTTGTGAATGCGTGTTTGGCACGGTAACCTACACCATTAGAGCACTCCAAATCACTAGAAGTTTCTCAAAAATTTGCGTTTTTTCAGTCTATCGCGACAGACACCGTCTATCGCGACAGACACCGTCTATCGCGACAGACATCGTCTATCGCGACAGACACCGTCTATCGCGACAGACAGAGACCCACGATAGACCCCGTCTATTGCGACAGACACCTGTCTATCGCGACAGACCAAAATTCCACGACAGATCCAGTCTATCGCGATAGACACCGTCTATCGCGACAAACCAAATCACGACAGACGATAGACAGCGTCTATCGCGACAGACGAAATCACGACAGACGACAGACAGCGTCTATCGCGACAGACACCGTCTATGGCGACAGACACCGTCTATCGCGACAGACACCGTCTATCGCGACAGACACCGTCTATCGCGACAGACCACTCTATCGCGACAGACACCGTCTATCGCAACAGACCACTCCATCGCGACAGACCACTCTATCGCGACAGACACCGTCTATCGCGACAGACACCGTCTATCGCGACAGACACCGTCTATCGCGATAGACACCGTCTATCGCGACAGACACCGTCTATCACGACAGACCACTCTATCACGACAGACACCGTCTATCGCGATAGACAGCCCCCCACGATAGTTTGTGTCTATCGCGACAGACACCGTCTATCGCAATAGACAGATATTTTCGGCAAAAATTAAGGGGTAAATTTTTTGGAAATTTAGGCTAAATTTTGGGCATATTTGCACTCTCAAATACTCACACACTTGCAAAGGCCTTAGAAAAATGCATTAAAACCCCTGAAAGGTTCTGTTTGTCTGTTTAACCCCCTAAACCCTGAATGGTTATAACTTTTTCATACGAAATCCATTTTTTGAGCTCTAGGGCTTGTCGGAAAGCTCGTGGCATATCCTACACGCCCTCAACTGTTTTTTATAAGAATAATGCGTTGATTTTCAGATAGGATATTTGGAAGTTGACACACTGAGGGGTAGGAACACCAAGGGATCTCTAGGGGAAATTTTTAGCAATACAAAAGGGGGAACAAGGGTCATTAAAAAAGTGCCTGAAATAAATTGTCTGTCAATTGAAGGATCAACTTGAAGCTAAACTTGGGACTCTTACAAGATCATCGAGAGCTCTTGGAGAAAGCAAAGTAAGTGCCAAGGAGAACAAGCTCGGGAACGTGCTTCCAGGGTAGACGAGCATCGCCAGGAGGAGCGACTTGAGGTTGGAACATCACTTAACCCCCTCAGTCTATTCTTAGCATAGGCTAAGTGCGAGTAGTTGTTCTGATTGACTAGGGGTACGATAGGAACACTCAAGTTTGAAGAGCCCTTAATTTCTCAAGTGCAAGGGTAGGCAAAATTGTAGTCAAGGGATAACTTAAAGGAAAAGAACTTAAACTAAGCGGACGCAGAACATCAAGTACGACCCACGAAAGTGCTCCTGATGACGCTTAACTAAAAACAAGAAAACACATCCAAAGGAACTTAAAAGGAACAAGTGACTGGTACCAAAGAATAAGCAACGTACAAAGGGCATATGAACCTTAGGTCAGGTAGACACCTAGGGAGAGACAGACAAAGTCTTAGATCTTCAGAGGCTAGTGTCAATCATACTACGAGGTCTTGGGCCCAGCAGTTGAGCCATCATTCGTATTACCCTAGTTCTGAGACTAGCGAGTCTGAGATGTCCCACGGTATGGAGAGACCTACAGGAAGTTCTGGGGTGCCATATTTACATAGGGTGGAAGGCCCTTACAAGATGCAACTCGAGTACCTTAGGACCAACCGATTAGGTGCTAGCATCTATGAGGACGGCCTAGGAAGATCGGTGGTCCAGATTAAAAACCCTGACCAATCCATTGGACTAGAGCACCCAGCTGTCAAGTTTGAAAATGGAGCATACTTGGACAAGGAAGGGACAATGTATGTAGTCACCAGTCATCCCGATAGGACAGATGAATTTGGGAATGTGGTCCCGGAAACGGACTTAGGTGACCTAGAGCAAGGAAACATGGGCGAAGAACCTAGAACCCCCCGAGGCAAATCTGTTCTCACGAGGATTATCACACCAGAGTGGATTCCCCAAGATAATAAGAGCATAGATCTCCTCTTGAACCGAGAGACGGATGAAGCCTTTTGGAGATATAGACCTAGTCAACCGAGTGAGGTAGGAACAATCATGATATATGAGTTCAAAGATCCTGATATTCCAGGAAGAGTGACCTACTTAGATCACTCTTCAGAGAGGATCTTTGGGGTTACAGAAAATGATAGGCATGCTTACACTTGGAAAGGAGAATTTATCTTCCCCCAATCAAGATCGAATGTGTCCTTTGGTCTCCAAGGAGCTGGAACATCTCAAGCTCAGGGGACTCAAAGAGAAAGGAGTCGAGAGAGACCTGAGGTAAGCTTTGCCAACTCTTGGGGAAGAGAAAGAACGAGAATGGACACGAATAGAGGGGAACCTGAGGGACATAGAGCCCCAGGAAACCGAAGAAATGCCGATGATTTCCCTTTGCCAAGACCAAGAGAGCACACGAGGACCTTGAGACCGACCCAGCTAGTTAAGTCCATGAAAAACTACTTCGATGGCACTGGAGACCCCTACGATCATGTAGCCGAGTTTAAGCAAGTCTTGAGAGCTGAACAAGTTGAAGACCTGTTCACGCAGTACAATGCCTTTGGTTTAACCCTTAGGAACACCGCCCTGACATGGTTTCAGCCACTAAACGAGAGGCAGTTTAGAAGCATAGATCAACTTTTAGAGGCATTCATTATCGAATTCTCTAAAAGTGGCATAAGGCATAATACTTCCTCATTGATATATAGCTTCAAGCAGACCCCGCAAGAGACTGTGAGACTTGCAGGAAGAAGATTTAGGCAATATCTTGAGCGATATCCTGGTCTTGAGTTACCCACAGCCGCTAAGCAAGTGGCTTTATTCTTGGATGGATTGCTAAGTACCAAATTGAGATCATATGTGTACTTGAAGGACCCCCGGACTATAGAAGAATGTGTACGCATGTGCATCGATATTGAGGATAACCTAGGGGAGGAGTTAGAGCTATCCAAAATCTACAAAGATTCAGATAGTACCTCTAGCCTCTCTTCGTCACAGTCCACATCAATTGAGGAACTTGCGGAAAAAGTAGCTCAAAAACTAGGCGTCTCTAGTAAACAAATTCCTAGATTTGCCCCAGTAAAGAGGTGTTATACTTGCGGTGGTGACCATATGGCAAACGCATGTCCCATCACGGCTCAACCCCAAGTGAACCCTAGCAGCCAATATTGCACCATAGAGCAAAGGTACACAAATCACTCAGCACAGGACTGCCCATACAATAAGCAAGCGGTTAGGCAAACCTACCCTCAGCCATACCCTCAACAAGGCAGATACCAGAGTCAATATTCACCACAACAGTATATTAGGCCTCAGCAAAATTACCAACCACAATATCAGGCCCAACTGAGACCCCAGCCAGTGCTAGCATAGCAACCACCTGCTCCTACTAATGTGATTCCGGTCAAGTATGTTGTTGCAGAAGAAAACCTAAATAGAGTGATAGTCCCAGTAACACCATTAATCTCAGAAAGTGATCCCAGTGACCATAGCTTTGATTCTACACATGTTGATAGTCCCCAGGCTTACTACATGCAGTCTCCTGAACATGGTGAGTCTTACTACAGTGAGGAACCGAGTGAACCTATTTGGGAGCCTGAATATGCTAATGTCATGTACACAAACCCCAACTCTAGACCTCAACCTAGGAAGATACGACCCCCTTTTCCTAGAGGACCTTGCTTCAGATGCCAGGGTGATCACCTCATACGTGATTGCCCCATGCCTGCACCTACACAACCCCAATCAGTGACGATCCAAGGCTTTTGCCAGGAGTGCGGAAAGGAACATCTCTTACGAGATTGTCCCAAGAATCCCAGCAATATGCCAAAAATCACTCCGATTAATGTTATTGGGTTAGTGGTCAATTCCACAGGAAGTATCACTTCCACTGCACCAGTGCAGGTAATCACTAGAGCTCAAGCATTGCAGCAAAACCAAGGGGTAAGCCAGGAAAAGAGCCCACACGCTAGCGATACTGAGAGCCAAAATAAGAAGAGAACAAGAGCTTGGAGAGATAGCCGTGAACGTATGAAAAGGCAATGGGCAAAGAAGATGAGTGAACTTGAGGAAAGTCTATGAGAAACCAAGGCCAAAATCATAGAGATCACATCTCAACCGCACTCTCACACATTCCCACCGCTACCATCCCCATCACCCTCCACCCTCTAATACACCCCACGTAACCCACCCACCACCCCGAGCAGGATCACTATTAGCTGATCCCACTCTTGAAGACATAGACATGATGCTTAAAGCATATCAGGCCAGAATCCAAGAAGGGCCAAATGTAACGGATCATGACAAGTGCTACCCTAGAGCTGACCTAGAGATAGAAAGAACCAAGCTTTGCGTGAAAATGGTCGCATTGGCTCAGACTATGTTTGAAGCCAGTCGCCTTTTCAATTACTCGGGCTCAGCCAAGACGCAATTACACTTGGATGGACTTCTAGAGAAGTTAGAGGGCATAATTGCAAGATCTGCCAAGGAAGAAAAAAATCAAGAAAGAGATAAAGCAAGCAAAAACACCCATCCCCCACCGAAAGCTTATGTGCCCAATTCCACTGAACCAGACAACCCCCCCTCCCTAGAAAGAATAGAGAATCTAATTGCACAATCACAAAAGGAACCCGCCCCTCAACACCATGACAAGGCTAGTGAAAGAGCAGGTCTTCCTACCCAGAAAGCCTATGTGCCTGAAGCTTATGTGCCTAACTCCACTGAACCAGACACCTCTTCTTCTATGAATCAATACACACCAGAATTCTTGCGAGAGATTCAAGAAGAGAAATGGGCTAAAGAGAGTGAAGTTCCTCCTCCCATTGAACTTGTGGATGACACACACGATCAATTCCCACAAGACCTTCCTTCCATTTATGGAGAGCAGGAGAGTGCCCAATCTCAAGAAAGATTAGACTTCGAGTCTAATTCTTTACAAGAACTACCCCATTTCATAGGCCTATGGGAAGCAAAGTCCACCTGTATGAGAGCACCTACAGTCATGGTAAGAAACGAAGATTCAGTCATACCTAGGAACACAGAGGTAGTGAAGAACACCAAAGTGCAATGCAATCTCACTTTGGAAGAGCTGCTTAAGGTTAGACCAGAAGTGTGGAAACATGTAGCCAATCAAGTGCCCGAGATAGCAAAACCTCGTTCCCAGGTAGGATCCCAGAGAACAGTGCCAGAAATACCCTTAGACAAGATAGGAGACATGAGTGAGGGCGAAGAGGGAAACACATATCTCCCCATCACTCATCAGGGATACACAACCAAGGCCATCTTGGACTCAGGTGTAGGAGTTGCAATTGTTACCACTTCCTTATGGAAACGATGGGGCAAGCCAGCTCTCAGGCCAACGAGAATGAAATTGCAGATGGCTGATGGGCACATAGAAAGACCCTGAGGACTACTCGAGGGGATAACTCTCACTACTTGTGGTGTAGAGTTTGAGCACACATTTGCTATCTGTGACTTTAGCAAAAATCAAGCCTATGAGATGATTTTGGGAAGACCATTTATGCGGCAGTTGCAAGTGGTACAGGATTGGGGAACCAATTCCTTGTATTTGCAGCACTTAGGTGTTACAACCAAAGTCAATCTCAAGGATTACTCTCATAGAGATGTCCCTCCTATCCAATGGAACCCCATCCATAGAGCCAAAGATGATACGGAATCGGTGTATTCCCTAGGATCAGGATCCTCATGGATGCATGAAGACACTCACTTATGGATGTGTAAGGTAGCAGTAGAAGAAGAGAAGAGAGAAAAAGCCAGGGAGATAGGTGCAAAAGAAACCCATAGATCAATCCAAGACCCAGCCTATGCACCTGTAGTTTTTCCAGACGAAGAATTCGAACCTCACGGCTGGGCAGAAATTCTAGCAACCATGGATGTAGCCATCAATGAAGAACAATGGACACCTCACTGTGATGAGGATGGCTATGACATTTCAATCTTCTCCATAGAGCCGATCATGGGGGAGGCAGTTTTAGAAGAGTGTGAACCTAGCCTTGATGCATTTGAGGATGCGAGCGACTCCGATCTAGAGTCAATCATTATGGACCCACCTTTTGCATCAGATGAGGAATACTTCTATGAAGTAGAATTTCAACCCTAGAAGCACGGAGAGCTTACAAAGGATGTAAGGCTAGCCACACAGGTAACCTCTAAGGAAGAAGGAAAGGAAAGAAAGAAGAGAGAAGTCACACCAGAAGAGGAAGAATCTTTGTTTGAGGTCCCGGAAAATTTTAAGAAGTATGAGATAGATGACAGGAGAGTCATGATTAGAATGCCTAAACGAGAGGCACAATCGGGAGAGGCCTATGATAACAAAGAAACCACCAAGAAAATAGTGGTAGCCATAGAAGAAGGAGAAGAGAGGTGCACTTACATAGGACATGACCTCACTGAGGAAGAAGAGCATGAGCTGATAGCCTTGCTAAGAGAATATAGAGATGTATTTGCTTGGAGTTACAAGGATTTGAAAGGAGTGGACCTGGACATATGCTCACATACAATTCCCATGACTACAGAGGCCAGACCCTCAAAACAAAAGCCATACACATACAATGACAACTATGCTGCCAAGATCAAAGAAGAGATAGACCGCTTGATTGAAGCTGGATTTATCTATGAAATTGAGCACACTGAATGGGTATCCCCCATTGTGGTGGTGCCCAAGAAGAACGGCAAATTACGAGTATGCATTAACTTGAAGAAGGTTAACGCAGCCACGATCAGGGATAATTACCCGCTTCCTATCACTGAGCATCTATTAGAAAGGGTGGCAGGCAAGGAAGTGTACAACTTCCTAGATGGGTTCTCTGGCTACAATCAAGTGGCCATTGCACCAGAAGATCAGCATAAAACGGCTTTTGCCACAAAGTGGGGTATATTCGCTTTTAGGGTAATGCCATTCCGGCTGACCAATGCTCCCGCAACCTTCCAAAGGCTGATGTGCCATGTATTTAAGGAGTTCCTGAGGAAGAACTTAGAAGTCTATGTTGATGATCTTTGTGCTCATTCCAACATTAGACAAACCCATATTCCTGAACTCAGACAAATCTTTGACAAATGTAGAGAATATCAAGTCTGCCTAAACCCAGAAAAATGTGTTTTTATGGTCAGGCAAGGAAAAATTCTAGGACACATAGTGTCAAAGAATGGCATATCTACGGATGAAGAGAAAGTAAGAGCTATAGCCGAATTACCTAGGCCAAAGAATGTCAAGGAAGTACAAGCTGGCATTGTGGTTATTACCGACGATTTATACACATGTATGCCATCATTGCAAAGCCTCTGTACGGACGTCTGACAAACTTTGAGTGGACTGAGGAATGTGAGAATTCCTTCAATGAGCTTAAACGGCGATTATGTTCAGCACCAATCTTAACCACACCGGATTGGAATAAGCCTTTCCATGTTCATGTGGATGCATCCAATTATGCCATTGGATGTGTGCTTGCACAACCTACTGGTGAAGGTAATATGGATCTTCCAATTGCCTATGCTAGTAGACAATTGAATGCAGCTGAACGAAATTATACCACTACTGAGAGAGAAGGCTTAGGCATGGTATATGCAGTTAAGAAATTTAGACACTATTTGCTTGCAAATAAGTTTAAATTTTTTACTGATCATCAGGCATTGCTATACCTCGTAAACAAGCCATGCAATACATGAAGGTTAGTAAGATAGTTTCTCTTGCTAATGGAATATGATTTTGAGGTTGTGGTAAGGAAAGGGAAGACTCATTTGAGAGCAGATCACCTTTCTAGGCTCACATCGGGAGAAGCCCCACAAGGAGTGTCAGATGACCTTCCTGATGCTTACTTGTTTAATTTGGAAGTGGTGCCGCAGTGGGCTAAGCCATTGGTACCATTGTTGACATACGGACCTAACCACCCAGTAATAAACACACAGGATAGAGAGGTAGTAAAAGCCCAAAAGTATCACATCATGGCAGGAAGTATGTACAAACACACAGATCAAGGGATCTTGGCTTGTTGTGTGGAAGAGGATGAGTACGCTAAATGGTTGCAATTAGCACATGTAGGTGCATTAGAGCAACACTACTCAAAGCAACGAACTCTACAGACACTAAGGAGACTCGGGGTGCATTGGCCTACTATGGAGGCTGATGTCCAAAAGTTGTGCAAGGAATGCCCAATCTGTTGCACTAAACCACCTGTGGAACATGCCACTCTTTATCAAGTGTCCATAGTGCCAGATTGGAGTGAACCACTAGTATCCTTCCTGAGGATGAAAACATTCCCTCCAGACATGACTCTGGCTAGGAAAAGGAGTTTAGAACAAGAAGCCCAGGATTACTCACTCATTGGTGATAATCTATACAAACGTGGTAAAGAAAGTTACCTGAGACTATGTGTCCATGAAAGTGAATATCTCAAGATCTTGGAAACTGCTCACCAAGGTGTAGCAGGAGGACACTTTGGACCAGATCGGGTGATCAAGGCAATACTATTTGCAGGCTTCTGGTGGCCGACCCTTCACATGGATGCACATACCTATGTGAAGCGATGTGATGTCTGTCAGAGAACTCAGTATCCTATACGTAAAGATGAGATGCCACTGAAACCTATGATGGGTGGACGTGCATTCTCTAAGTGGGGAATAGACTTCGTAGGTCCTATTAATCCCCCAGCTAAGGGTTCCCATGCAGAATATATCCTTGTTGCGACAGACTATCTCACAAAGTGGGTAGAGGTAAAAGCCACAACGAAGAACGATGCTCAAACAACAGCTAAGTTTTTATTTGAGAATGTGTTCACTAGATACGGGCTACCTATAGATCTAGTTAGTGATAGAGGCACTCACTTCTTGAATGAAGTTATTGAAAATCTGCTCCAAGAGTTCTTGGTAGTTCATAAGAAGTCTGCCCCCTACCACCCTCAAGCTAATGGGAAGCCGAAAGCACAAACAAGATTCTGTGCAATGTGTTGACCAAACTAGTGAACAATAAACGCTCTGATTGGGACAAACAGCTACACCATGCTGTTTGGGCATACCGGGTTGCCTATAAAACGGTACTCCAAGCCACCCCCTTTCAGATGGTATTTGGCCAAAATGCTGTGCTACCCCTGGACTTTTTGATACCTACATTGAAGGTAGCACAAGAGCATGACTGGACAGGCCATGAACTCTCCTCTCGAATCTTTGATCTTGAACGTCTAGGTGAAACACGATTGAGAGCTGCAGCAGGAATCTATGCAGCGAAGAAGAGGCAAAAGGCATATTTTGATACACATGTGAAGGATAAAGGCTTGAAAGCAGGCGACCTAGTCCTAGTCTACACATTGAAGCAGCATGCACGGAAATTAGAGAAAAGAGGTTACGGGCCAATGATTATCAATAGAATCTCCACAAGTGGCGCAGTTCAACTAGCCACTTTAGAGGGCGATATTCTACCAAGTTACATAAGTGGATGCAGAGTCAAGTTATATCAGGAACCCCTTACTTAAGAGATGCTAAATCGACTCAACACTGCCAAGAAACGTAAAGAAGAAGAGAAACGAATTAGAAGAGAAGCACAGGTAGAAGCTTTAGAACGCATCCGACGAATGAAATTGAGGAGACAAGGCAGAGACCCGCCTATGCTTGACACTCAAGAATCTGTAGGCTATCCTATGGCCATGTGCGAGACTTCAGGTGGGCATTCCCATAGAATAATCGACCGACGGCCTTTTGTAACCCTAGGAGTAGGACAAGGAAAGGGTGCAAAGATTGTAAGAGCTTTGATTGACTCAGGTGCATCCACTAGTGCTGTCAAGTTGTCTTACTATCAAGAATTGAAATTAACTGTCGATCCTATAGAAGCATATCTCATAGGATTGGGAGGTGTGGAAACTCCTTGCATGGGCGAGGTGGATCTTCCCATCTCCATTCAAGACGAAGTGATGACAGTCAAAGTACTAGTGTGTCAAGATGAGGACCTCACTGAGCCTCTTGTCTTGGGTCAGGACTGGATCTATGATCATGCAGTCAACCTCAACCTAAGAAGTGGACTTCTTCAGGTATGGGTAGATCATAGCCGAATTACAGTTGAATTGGAAAATGAGGCACTCAAGGAACTAGGCAAGGCACAAACTCCTGGTCCTTCCAGGGGTGCACATGAAGTTGACAATGCTATTTTTGTCCAAAACTGTATGATGTAGAAAGAGGCTAATCTCAACAACGGAGCCAGGGAGAGGACGGAACTCCCTTCTTTTCCAAAGACCAGAAGGTTGCAACAACCCACGGCACATCAAATACAGAAGAAGCAGAACACTACCGATACTGGATGCCAAAAAAAGGAGCAAAGCATATTGTTTCAGCCATGGAAGCAAGTATGGAGGCGAAAAGGCGAATACCCTGTTCAGACCAGGCCGACCCCACGGCCAAAACCTCTTATTAGTAGTCAACAACATGACACTAATGAGAAGTCCTTCATTAATTCTTCTGCGAAGGTGAAGACTATTTGGGTACCCAAGAAGTCAATGAAGGCCAGCCCACAATCACGACAAATCTGGGTGCCTAAGGCTTGCTTGCAGGCTCAAATAGCTACACCAAGGCCGCAACCGGTACAACATGTTTCACTCACTCGAACATCTGAGGCCGAGACTTATGCATCACGCACGGACACATATTCTTCCATGAGCACTAGTAGAATCACTTGTAAATGGGTCCCTAAAAAGCCTAATCTTCAAGCAGATACCCCTATCAAACTCTTCAGAGTCTCCACAAAATCAAGATCAAAGCCCATCCACTGCATTTGGCAACCTAAAACTTGTAATAAACCCCCGGACCCCAGTTGTAAATCCATGCCCACCTACTAACTACGTCACTCTCACACTACATCATTCCACTTAGTTCTTAGGTCCAACCAATTCCTAACTACACACACAAGCACCGAGCACTTATTAACCTACTAATCTCTCCCGAACCTCATGATAATGTTGTAATGGGGACAAAAACGGTTCTAACTTGTCCTTTACAATGTTAACACATGTTTCTATATTCTCACAGAATCAGGAGGCAAGAAGTAACATGGCAGAAGCGACAGGTCCGAGCTCACAAGTAGGAATACTTACTACAGGAATCGATGTGGATAGTCTACCTGTGGATGTGCCACCAACTGAACGACCTGTGGAGCTGCAACACCTTCAGCAGATCCCGGTACCGGATCCACCCACAGGGATCACAGAAAGAGTCCATGCCAATTCTCATTGGTTCAATGGCATGCCAGGTCCATTAGGAGAGGCCAAGTATATATGGGAGTCTAAGTGCGAGTATGACAGATCATGGGTTCGATTCCAATTTTTCTCCAAGGAGTTTGAGACTCTACAGAACACCAAGGATCTCCAGACCATATGGCAACGTGCAGGGCTAGCAGAATACTTTGAAGCACCACTACCTAAACCGGATCTCCTCTGATGCTATTATTTGGTCTCCACATTACAAGCTAATGAAGAAAAGGACAAACCAGGATCATTTGTTCTTCCTTCCTTGCTGGGCAACAACGAGTTAAAGAGGTTTGAACTTACTGTGGAGTTGGTGAGTGTTGCTTTGAATATGCACGGCACACATGTACCTTCTGAGAAGGATGCTCTCGTTCCTACTAACATGAAGGATAGGAAACTATTGAAGCTTAAAGACATGGCAGCACTCACACCAAACGTGTCCATCCCTCTTCGTATGTGCATTCAACATTTTGCTTTCCTCGGCCAAGACCGCTTCACACAACCACACAAAAGAATCTGGTTCGCTCTCTACTTAGCAGAGGCAGGTGCGTTACCAATTAAGCTGCCGGTATGGATTATAGATCAATTGTATGAAGAAAATAAAAGGTCTTCTAGGAAATTAGTGGTGAACGGTTGCTGTGCAATCACACGCATTATTTACCGGTGCCTAGCATACGATGTTCCCATTGAACGTGCCTTAACTTGGGCACAATTACAAATGTTTAAGAAGCTCAAGACGTCCACACATCAATCCAAGCGCATGAGGGGTGCGATCCCTTGTGTCCAGACAAGGGAAGTTCTGACTACTCCTGAAGTATCGCCACGAGGGGAGACCACTGTACCTCCCTTTACCATTAGGATACCCAGGTCTGGATCTGAAACTACGACACAAGCTACCCCTTCAGCTCCTCCTGCTCCATCTGAATTTGAATTTGCTACAACTGAAGATGCTGAAGGAATGGATCCCCAGGACTTTGAAGCATTCTTACAAAGTACACAACTCTCTGGTGTAGAGTTTTATTCAGATGCAGAAGAACAAGGCACATCTTCACAAAGAAGAAGAAAATCTACAGACGGCCGCCATGTACATTGGAGTGACGCTCAGCAAGGTCAACAACAAGGACACCTAGAAGAAGAAGGAGCATATGAAGAGGAGACCACTGAAGCCCCAGCCTATACAACAGAACTCCGAAGGCTGTATCAAATTATGGAACGAGTGCGATCGCAACAACTGCTCATCGAACAGAGCAGTAGAGTACTCATGACTCAGCTGTTGGAAGAAGCAAGAGTTGACTCAGAATATAGTGAAGGTCTCTTATTGATGGCAGAAACATATGGGGTAGTAGAAGCACTGCGGACCGCCATTAGGAGGTCTCCAGCTCAATATGATCCACGAAGATTCCAGACACGACCACGCTCAGGTAAAAATATCCAGATCCCCATTACAACGGCAGAAGGGCCAATTATTACATACGAACCCATCAGGACAACCTCCCAAGCAACAGAAACTGCTAGCCAAGAGTACCTAGTCACCCATGAGGAATCCATCGAGCCACTACCACCCACAGCCCCGCCATCGCCTCCTGGAGCAGAAACCGTGGAAATCACCTCGACCACTCAACCCACCGAACCAACCTTCATCTTCCGTACTCCCATCTCTAGTTCAATCCTATTCTCCACCTCTGATAACCCAATCTATGAAGCAACCCCCATCACTACACAATCCACTGAATCGCTCATAGAGCCTGCCCTAGGACAACCATCCCCCATGCCCTCAGCCATAGGTCATCCTGACCCTAGATCCATATTCATGGGTTTCCCTGCTACCACGCAACCCTTCATGCCCTCCTCAACTCTACAACCTCAACCCCCCGACCTCCATCTCTCCACTTCTCCAATCCCTCCATAACTTCCTTGCTAGAACTTTTCAACCCAGGTCTCAACCATTCCCTTTATTTTCAGCTCCCCACCCCACTTCTCATCTATTCACCACTTTCACACACACACCACCTACCATTCCAATGTATATGGTAGACCCCACACTCACACTCACTCCTGAAAGTATGGACATTTCACCACCCATGGCACCTCCCCCTCCCCCCACGCATCCACCTCCTCCCATTCCCCCTCCACCAATTTCACCCACACACACGTCTTCAATAGACACATCATTCACTCTTCCCCTTCCCCAATTCCCTTCCCATGCATCTTCCATTGTAAACACCACCCCCTCATCTATAGGAAATGCATTGGACACCATGCTAGCTTGTATATCAAACTTAAGGACAGATTACAATCAGCTCCAGCAACAGAATGAACGCCTGCAAGAGCACTCGGAGTCACTACAACACCGCCTTGCTGCACTAGAGGAGGAAAATGCTCGCCTCCACACACAATTCCAAACTCTCCAAGAGGCTCATAGCATATTGGAGGTACAGTTACAGAACACAGATCAGGAAGCAATACAAGTGGTAGAAGGTCATCTACGGACACAGTTGGAACGCAATTCAAAGCTTCAGCGAAATATGGCCCTACTCAAGCGATATCTTGCTGCCGCTCATGAAGAGAATCGACGCCTGCACTTACAAAATTAGGAAAACCTAGAAGCAGCTATCAAAAGCACACCTGGGGCACCCATCAGCCCATCAAAGTTTCAAGCAGTGATCCCCGACAATATCAAGATCATATTGGAAGACTATGCCATGCTGCTTGAAGCACATGACCTGCTATCAGAGGAACTGGGTCAACTGAAGCAGAAACACCAAAAAGAAACAACAGCAGCCTCTCAAACCACCTTCTCCGCTGCTTCACTTCTCACAGACTCAGAGGCCTTAAAAGATCTCTAGAAACAGGTCACCGAATTGCAAGCACGTCTACTACAATATGAGAGACCACCTTCCCCTCCAGAGGCTCCCACCGACGAAGAAGTAGTACAAATTCCTGTGGAACAGACATTTGAAGAAGAATACGACCCACAACCCTTCCCAGGAGGCCAACAAACAGAAGAAGCTCAGGACACATTCGAAGCACCACGGCCTCCATGGCTACGTCAAGTGGAGGAAATCGGGAGTTCTCATGAAGAGCGCACAGTAGTGCAAAATCAGGCCATGAGGGTCATAGAGGAAACTGTGCTACAATCTGCTTACTTCAAGAACCTGTCATCGAGACGCCTTATCCTCTCATCTGAACTCCAATACAGGCCTTATTATATTATCCTGGCTGATTATAATGCAGAAATACAGAGAGTCACGGGTAAGATTCCTACCTTTGCTACCCAATTTCAACCCGAAGACCTTCCTCCAGAGGTGCAAAAAGGCAAAATTCGTCAACCCACCTGGCGGCAGAAACTTCTAGAGACATATCCAGAAA
This sequence comes from Ceratopteris richardii, assembly GCA_020310875.1. NCBI lineage: Eukaryota > Viridiplantae > Streptophyta > Polypodiopsida > Polypodiales > Pteridaceae > Ceratopteris > Ceratopteris richardii. The sequence goes on from CM035406.1 coordinate 67,533,620, forward strand.
TGCTACGCACATGGAACAACGCGCCTTTACATCTCCTATACAATCCATGCTACGGTCCAGTTCCACGTCGCAGGTCTTGGAAGGCATTCAATATCAAAGTGCAGAACAACGCGCAATGCAAGGAATGGCTAAACTACCCGTACATTGCGCCACCACAGGGACCACCGTCGGTAGCATACATGATGGGAACAATTCGACATTGGATGCCGCGATTGAAGCCCATGCCAGATGTGGCAGCTCAAATGATGCTTAAGATTTTAGATATGATGCAGGTAGTCCTGAAAACCTTTAGAAATGCAGCCGCACCACAGGTACGTCTACCGGGGTTTACCAATGGAAATTATGATTTGGTGTATGACATGAGCACCACCCCCAGTATTCGTGTGGCTTACGCCTGGCATGCACGCATCAAATACCTCCCTGTATGTTACAAACAGACCTTCGAAGAAATGTTCAGATCAGGTTTCTGGGAGTATCACTCGGAGATCTTCGCACCGAAGCCAACACACCTGCTCCATCTCTTTGCTTGTGAACAAGCAATGTACTCTGAGTACTACACCACACCGCAACCAGAGGTCCCTGGCGCAATAAATTGGGATGCATTGGAAGCTGATCTAGCAAGAGGCTTAAGGATAGGAGAACACGAACTTGCCACCAATGTCATCCAATACTATATCGACCACCCGATAGAACAGAGGTCTGTCAGGGGCGACAGACGCTAGGAAGGGGGGCATGTTGGCATACAAGTCAGATGAAGAGCATACTAGCGCAACGGAGGAGTCATGCACAATACGGCAACAAGGCCCAATCATTTTTTCCATGGACCATTTACAACTCAAGTGATTTTAATCACTACACAAACATTGTAAATTCCGTTTTTGGTAGAATAGACTCCATTTTGTGCAAGCCGAGGAGTCCTCGAGCTTGAGGAGTATTAGAACTAGCTACATATCAATTTTCATAATTTTTAGACTCTGTTTGAGCCCTCAAATAGGCTCTAGAACCTAATTTTTAACTAGGCCGGACACTAGGTCTGGACAAGACCAAAGCTAGTTAGAAAACTATAAAAAGAGCTAGAGAACTCATTTTTGAGGTGAGATTGTTTGTGAATTGAGCTTATGTAAGAGACTTTTTGAGTAATGCAAAGAACTCCATTGTTCCTCTCCTTGTTCTTGCCTTGTGTGCGCGTGTGTGTGTGTATGTGTGTGCATGCTTGTGTGCTTCTCACTCACACACTTGTGCCTTCACTTGCTCATAGTCTTCATACTAGTTCTCACGTCTCCACGGATTGACAATTATGAGGTGAATCTTCTCACGTTGGTACTCACCATTGTGCTAGAGTGACATGGATGGACTCCACAATCTATAACCCATCTGCTTGTCATCATAACCAATGAATACATACTTTTCAGCTTTAGGTTCTAATTTGTGTCTTAATTCTGATGGCACATATGCATATGCCAAACATCCAAATACTTTGCAATGGTCTAATGTAGGTCTCTTACCCCACCATGCCTCATATGGTGTCATACCCTGCAAGGCTTTACATGGCAACCTATTGACCAAATAAGTAGCTGTATTTACAGCCTCAACCCATAAATAATTTGGGCAATTTTTCTCCTTCATCATGGATCTTGCAAACTCAATAAGAGTTCTATTCCTCCTCTCTGCTACACCATTTTGTTGAGGGGAGTACCTGCAAGTGATTTCCCTTTTTATACCTGCATTCCACAAGTAATCACTGAACTCATTAGAGAAATACTCTCCCCCTCCATCTGACCTTAATCTCTTCAACTTATGACCTGTAATTCTCTCTGCATACACATGATAATGTTTGAATGTACTAAATACTTTTGACTCATCTTTGATCACATAGATAGTAATCCATCTGGTAGCATCATCAACATAAATCACATAGTACCTTGAACCATTGATACTGAAATCCTTTGATGGTCCCCACACATCTGTGTGTACCAACTCAAGCTTCTCTGAATACATAAAACCATGCTTGGAGTAAGATTGCTTATGAGCCTTACCTAATTGACATGCCTCACATCTGTATGTCATATGTTGACCTATAACATTAGGCAATCCAAGCACTGAACGACTGTTAATCATATCTTTGATACCTCATTCATTGAAGTGTCCAAGCCTCTTGTGCCAAAGATCTAACTCAGAGATCTTATGTCCTCCATAAGTGAACAAGGCATGACCAACATTACCTTGAATCTTCAATGTGAACAATCTTCCTTCTTTCTTCCCTGAAACAATTTGTTTATACCCATTGCTAGGGTCTTCCACAAATACTCCTTCATTAGTGAATCTCACTTCATAACCTTTTTCAACAATTTGTCCTACACTTATCAGATTCTTAGGAATTGTAGGAACATACAAGACCTTACTCAAGAGGGTGCTACCATCCTTAGCCTTCACTGATCCAATTGACTTCACATTATGCTTTGTATTGTCACCTGTTTGAACAACATGATTAGATACCTCATTTTCCAAGTCAGTCATCAATGCTATGTTACCACTCAGGTGATTGCTACACCCTGAGTCAATGTAGAAGACTCTTTGGTCTTCACTTTGTCTTTCACAAGTTGCATTCATTATCAATGTTGAATCCTCCTTCTGATCTGAAGCATAATTGTAGTAGGTATTATTGTATTGTTGACTTTGGAATCCTCTACGTGCATTTCTTCCAAAGTAACCCCTACTACCTCTACCTCTGAAGTTACCTCTTTGATTTCTGCCACCTCTTCCTCTTGAATTAAAGTTCTGATTATATCCACCATTACTCTGAGTATTATGCCAACAATCATTAGCTAAATGATTTGTCTTACCACAAATCCAGCAAGCTTTGACTCCATCTTTGTTATTCTTGCCTCTTCCTCTACCTTTGCCACCTCCTCTTCCTCTTAGGAAGTTGGCTTGACTAGTTGTGCCTTCATCTTCATTTGCTTGTTGCTTTCCTTTGCTAATTTTCTTCTTATCCTTTGAGTACATTGCATGACTTGTACTCTTGTCACCTTCACCTTTGACATCCTGCTCAAAGGTTAAAATATGTCCTAGCAACTGATTTAAGTCAGGAGTAAAATGGTCAAGTGATAATTCAGTAGACAAAATGAATGGCTTCCATTTGTCATCACCTCTCAAACCTGTAAAGATTTGCCTTACCAATTTATCCTCCTCAATGTCTTCATCAACATCTCCTAATGCATCTGCAATGTCCTTCATTCTGGTTACATAATCTGAGATGGATTGAGAGGCCTTTTTCTTGAATGTGGTAAATTTTGCCCACAAGGATGCCTTCCTTGACTTTGTGGTGTTCTGGAAATGCTCCTCCAAAGCATTCCATATATCACTTGCACTTTCAAGACCTCTAATGTGAGGTAGCAAGTAGTCATTGACTGCCATATAGATAATGCTCCTAGCTTGAGCATCTCTCTTCATCCAATTCTTCAAATCTGACAATTCCTCCCTAGTTGGAACACTAGGATCTTTGAATTGAGGTTTTTCTTCTTCACCTGTAATATATCCTATCAAATCTTTGCTCATTAGATGAGCTTCCATCCTCATTGACCATGATGGATAGTTCTCTCTATCCAATTTCTCTATCTGAAGAGAATCTCCCATCCTTTCTTGTCCTGTGTATTGAATTCTTCAAACTTTATGAGTAACCTTTTGAACCTTCAGATGTTGAATTCTTTGCACCTGGAGTAGTCGGGATCCTCCTTCCTTCAATTCTGATGCTTCCTGCTCTGATACCACTTATGGAGAGTGTTAATCTCCAAAAGAAAAACCTACTCTTGTAATTAGAGCACCTCTATATCAAGAGTAAGTCAAAACCTTTACCAATTTGGAGGATCAACATTCAATTATAAGGATTCTGGAAAATCTGTGAAAAGGATGATTCTACAGAAAGTCTGTTGCACATATCTTTCTCATTGACTTATCAAATGTGTAAATTTTTATAAAAATTTGCACAAGTGTCGCCTAAAGATTGCGCACCTCCTCCAAGTAGAATCACTCCAAAAGATTCAATAGATTTTGAGAAATCAACTTGACAAGTCACCTATGTCTAAAACTGTACTTCTAAGAAGTCAATTTATACACCTATAACTTCTAAGACATGGTTCTCCAAGAATAGAACCCGTTTAAGCAAATGCTTTTAGCCACAAGTAGCTTACCTTCCAACCTAAAGATTAAGTGCTTACTTGCTCAAAACTTTAAACTGTGAAAGGAGAACAGATCAAAACATTGACTTCGAATTTTGCGCCTGTTTCACGAACCAGTAAACACTTCTTCACATACAAATGTTCCTACACATAATTCTCTCAACGTGATCACAATTGGAAGCTAAAAATTTGTACAGAGGTCAATCGCCTATAGACTTAGACTTGTACAAAAGCATTTCACAAAAGATCTAACACAGAAGGAGAAAACTCAGAAACATCGGGTGCAACATTTTCTTCATTTCTGAGAATTTTACATCTAGTGATGAGATAGACTTAACTCACTTCTAGGATGGCTAAAAAACTCATACAACTTCTGATACTCTGTTCTCATGCTCTCTCATACATGTCCCGACATTTTCCATAGTATTTATAGGCAAATATTTACAAACTTATGACTAATCAAAAGTATAAGTGACCTATATCTGAACTAATGTACATATGTGTACATTTCTTTCAACTCCTGAATGTAAAGTTCTTCTATGCTTCAAAAATTGATCTTGTCTTCATTCTTTGACTTCCAAAACTTCAATTGTTGATTGCTCTGTGTTGGAGGATAAACACTCTTATGTGCACAACAAAAGCAAATGAACCCTCCTAGGATCCTAAAATTTTTCAGACATAGGTTCTGTATTTTCTGAGTTTCTTTGAGTATATGCAGAGAATGAAAATGAAATTTTGCAGGCATAAACTAGACTTTAAGATCTTTCAAATGAGAGTAAAATCACTCCATTTGGATACTAGATGATGCCTCAACCAGCTGCAACAAAATAGATAACTTGATCTCTTCACAGAGTATGAGCTAACTAGAGAGACACTGTTCTGGACATTTCTCTGCACATGTGCAGGCACTGAATCTGAAACTTATACCAAATAAAGTAGAACTTATAAGCTTTCCAACAAGACAAAAATCATTGCAAAGGGATTCCAGATGAAGGAGAAACAACAAGTACAAGACCGGGGGGTCTGCCAAAACATCTAGATAGATAGAGTGTGTAAAAGTGAAAATTCTGCAAAATATGCAGAGAACAGCTAGTAGGGGGTGTGCTTGGGCACGTATTTCCACGACTCTAAGTCATAATACAACTCATTAGGGGTTTTAAAGACCACATACTAACCTCTTTAACCAATCAAAAGCATATACATGTCAAAAGTGAGGTCCAATCACATCAAGAGGTGAGCTAAATCTTCTCTAATCAACTTCTTTCCATTATGGGCATAATTGGATGCCTCCAACTCGTGGAAATCAGCCTCCTTTGATTGTGGATGATGTGGAAGGTTCAATTTGGGGCATGTTCCCACACCCTTGAGCTTGAAAAACTTTCAACACTCCCCCTCAAGCTCAAGTCTTTTCCTTTCGTTGCTTCAGCCTATGTCTCTTATGTTGATAGCTTCCTTGAATCCTCCAAGCTTTGTACCTTCAAGAAACTTTGTCATGTCTGCAACCTGCATTTTAGTGTTCACATACCTTATATCTAGCTCTTTTGCCATCATCTTTTCTCTAACGAAGTGGTAATGAACCTCTATGTGCTTGCTCCTTGCATGAAACATGGGATTGTTAGCTAGATAGATGCTTGAAATGTTGTCTCCATAAAGAGGAAACTCCTCCACTTCTACTTCCAAGTCCTTAAGTAGCTTCTTAAGCCATAATAGCTCACATGTAGCCAATGCTAAACCTCTGTACTCAGCATCTGTGGATGAAAGAGCAACAGTGGGTTGCTTCTTAGAGCTCCAAGAGATCACTTTTGTACCTATCATGAAAACATAACCCGATGTACTCCTTCGATCATCCTTGCTACCTGCCCAATCAGCATCACTATATCCTTTGACACTTAGATCAGCATCATATGAGTAAAATAGACCTTGGTTGATGGTGTGCTTGATGTAACGAAGCACCTTTCTAGCCGCCATAAGATGATCATGAGTAGGTGCATGCAAAAATTGAGAGAGAACACCTACTACATATGCAAGATCAGGTCTAGTGAATGTAGCATAAATTAATGAGCCAATTATGCTTCTATATAGTGTAATATCTTGTATAGCCTCTCCTTGACCTGCAACCAACTTTGTATTGGGCTCCATGGGCTGAGAAAGTGGCTTACAACCACTCATACCAAACTTGTATAGCACATCCAACAAGTATTTTCTTTGAATCAAGAAGATGCCATTGTGTGCATAGATTACCTCTATTCCCAAGAAGTACTTTAGTGTTCCAAGATCAGATATCTTGAACTCATTCCCTAGCTTTGATTTGATATCTTTAATACCTGCAATATCACTTCCTGTGATGATCAAATCGTTCACATAGATGCATATGTATACCGTCTTGTCTCCTTGCTTCTTCATGTAAAGTGATGGATCTGCAACACTTTCTTTGTATCCACAACTTGATAAATAATCCACTAACCTCTGATTCCAGGCCCTTGGGGCTTGCTTTAGTCCATATAGTGCTTTCCTTAGCTTGCAAACATGATTTGGGTACCTCATACTAGCAAATCCTTGACATTGGCTCATGTAGACTACTTCTTCAAGCTCTCCATTGAGGAAGGCATTCTTCACATCCAACTGATATAAGCTCCATTTCCTTGATGTGGCCACTGCAATCAAAGTTAACCTTTGTACTGGATATCTTATCATATGTTAACCTTTGTACTGGATATCTTACTCTTGAAGACCTTCTTTCACTTCCTTTTGGTGTGGTTGCCATCTTCTTTCTTTGTTTTGCCACTCCTGGAGTTTGAATTTCTTCTATCTCTTCATCTTCCAACATGCTCTCATTCACATAGCTTCCTTCTTCAACTAAAATCTTCTCTTTGCCTTTGACTTTGCTTTCTTCAGAGCTGGTCTCTCTTTCCCTAAGCCTTCCAATCCATGGTGAGGGTGTCCTTGTGTTGCATGAGTTGCTTGGACCACTTAAATCCATGCTTTCTTGAACTCTATCATCATTCTTCAAATCTGTCTCACCTATGTCTTCAACCTGCAATGGACTCGTGCATGCATACCAAGGCTTCAACTCATCAAAGACAACATCCCTACTTACCTTCAGCTCCTTGGTGATGGGGTTAGAGCATTTATACCCCTTTTGTTCCATAGAATATCCCAAAAAAATACATCTTTCAGATTTGACATCTAACTTTGACCTCAACTCTTGAGGTACATGTACATAGAATATACAACCAAAGACTCTAAGATGTGAAATGCAAGGTTTTCTTCCACTCCATGCTTCCTCAGGGGTTAGATTATGTATACCTGATGTATGACATCTATTCATGATGTATGTGGCTGTATATGTAGCCTCTCCCCAATAACAATGCGTCATATTCATTTCGTTGAGCATACATCTTGCTACCTCTGCTATGTGTCTGTTCTTTCTCTCTGCTACCCCATTTTGTTGAGGGGTATACCTACATGTAAATTGTCTTTTGATGCCATTGACCTGCAAAAATTCAGAAAATTCATGGGAGAAGTACTCTCCCCCTCCATCGGATCTCAAAGTTTTGATAAACTTGCCAGATTCCTTCTCCACCTGTGCTTTGAATTTCTTGAAGTAGTGGAACACATCTGATTTGTTTCTAATGCAATACAACCATACTTTTCTTGAAAAGTCATCAATGAAGGTTACAAAATACCTATTTCCAGCAAGGGATGCTTCTCTTGTTGGACCCCAAACATCCGTGTGAATGAGGTCTAAAACATTTGCACTTAAATAAGTACTCTTCTTGAAGGGCAGCCTTGATTGTTTTCCTTGTTGGCAAGATACACAAATTTCATGCAACATTTTAGATGTAAAATTTGGTAGGCCTCTTACCAAGCTCCTCCTTTGCATGTCCTTGAGCTTTTGTAGGTTGATGTGACCTATTTGTTTATGCCATAGATCCAAATCTGCTATCCTCTTGTCTCCATATGTGACATACATTGAATGGTGTGGCTGATTTATATCCATTGTGGACATTCTCCCTTGCTTTTCCCCTTTTGCTATGAGCTTGAAACCTGCCCTTGGATCCTCAACAAAACATCCTCTTTCATTGAACCTAACTTGATAGCCTTTTTCTACCATTTGGCCTACGGAAATCAAGTTTTTGGTAATAGTAGGGACATGTAATACCTCTGATAAGCACTTTGCTCTTTGATTTCCTTCCAAACTGATATCTCCCACATGTTGAATGATATGCTCTGAGTTATCACCTGTTTCCACATGCCCTTGATGCTTTGGGACTTGCAAATTACTAAGAAACTCCTTTCAACATGACATATGATTGCTACATCCATTGTCTACATACCATACATCTTCACTAGCTTGAGTTGTATCTTCACCATACCTCATGGCAAGTAAATAATCATTCCCTTGGCTGGATGATGTGTTTGCATAATTACCTTGCCCTCTATAATTGTTGTTGTTGCTTTGATTCCCTTGTCTTTGAGCTCTATGATAGCATTCATTTGCAAAATGACCGGGCTTACCGCATACAAAGCATCCATTTGAAGTGGCTTGTCCTCTTCCACAAAATCTTCCACCTCTTCCTCTATTTGTGGCTCTTCCACCTCTTTGACCTGCATTTTCTTGTTTTCCTTGACCTCCTTGGTTGCTTTGATATCTTCCTCTTCCTCTTGTAGCACCTCGGTTGTGTCTTCCTCTTCCTCTACCTGCATACAACAATTGCCCTTGGCTATCCTTGGCATTATGACCACCAAGGTTCATCTCCTCTGTCACCATGAGAGTGATTAGTTGATCAAAATCAGGAAGAGAGTCCCTTACATACACTGAAGTTGTGAAAGCCCTCCATTTTTCATCATCCCTAAGTCCATTTAGGGTGTGGGCAACAAGATCGTCATCATCTAGGGCACAACCGATTGACCCTAGTGCATCTGCAAGCTCTTTAACCTTTAATATGTAATCATTAGCACCTTGAGAGGTGCTTTTCCTAAGATTATTTAGCTCATTCTTGAGCTGAATTTTTCTAGCTTTTGTGGAGGTTGAATACAATCTCTCCAAGCACTCCCACACCTTCTTCGATGTATCCAAATCTTGAATATGCCCTACCATAGAGTTGCTAATATGCTGAGATAAAATGAAAAATGACCCTTTTGTCCCTTTCATCCCACTCTCTTACTGCTCTTCTCTGGTCATTGGTTGGATTTACCTCATCTATGTAGGGTTTTGGCTCTCCACCACTCACAAGTCCCCACAAACCTTTCCCCATAAAAAAATTGCTTATTCTAAATCGCCATGGTTGGTAGTTTCCTTTTTCGAGCTTCTCAATCTGAGCATTGAGATCAGCCATGGTGCCGGCTTTGTCTTTGATTTGATGATGTATTTGCTTCCCCTTGTTGTTGATGTGCCCGTTCTTTGCTTCCTTCCTTCAAACTTATGAAGTCTTTACTTCACTTCAGTAGATCCTTCTTCTCTCTTTGATACTCCACTTATAGCTCTGATACCACTGTTGGAGGATAAACACTCCTATGTGCACAACAAAAGCAAATGAATCCTCCTAGGATCCTAAAATTTTTCAGACATAGGTTCTGTATTTTCTAGGTTTCTCTGAGTATATGCAGAGAGTGAAAATGAAATTTTGCAGGCATAAACTAAATTTTAAGAGCTTTCAAATGAGAGTAAAATCACTCCATTTGGATATTGGATGATGCCTCAACCAGCTGCAACAAAACAGATAACTTGATCTCTTCACAGAGTATGAGCTAAGTAGACAGACACTGTTCTGGACATTTCTCTGCACATGTGCCAGCACTGAACATGAGACTTATACCAGATAAAGTAAAACTTATAAGCTTTCCAACAAGACAAAAATCATTGCAAATGGATTCCGGATGAAGGAGAAACAACAAGTATAAGACTGGGGGGTCTGCCAAAACATCTAGATAGATAGAGTGTGTAAAAGTGAAAATTCTACAAAATATGAGAGAACAGCTAGTAGGGGGTGTGCTTAAGCAAGGGGGCAGCTTGGGCACGTATTTCCACGACTCTAAGTCATAATACAACTCATTAGAGGTTTTAAAGACCACATACTAACCTCTTTAGCCAATCAAAAGCATATAGATGTCAAAAGTGAGGTCCAATCACATCAAGAGGTGAGCTAAATCTTCTCTAATCAACTTCGTTCCATTATGGGCATAATTGGATGCCTCCAACTCGTAGAAATCAGCCTCCTTTGATTGTGGATGATGTGGAAGGTTCAATTTGCGGCATGTTCCCACACTCTTGAGCTTGAAAAACTTTCAACACTCTACACCAACAACAATATACCACTCTTTACTACAATGACACTTTTAAACAGATTAAGCACCATTCTCAATTTTCTCCATCTGTCAAAACAAGACCTCAAATGCAGCAAATGATGCACCTTCTTTCCAAATACTGAAAAATCATCCACAAAAACTTGCATAAAGTCTTGCAAATAGGGCTCAAAAGCTTTATCTACCACATAATTGAATGGTGGTCTAGTTTTTCAATCCGAAACTCATAATTGTAAACACATATGCCCCAAATTTTGTAATAAATGTTGTTTTATGTTGATCCTCTTCAGCAACATGAATCTGATTATAGCTGAAAAATCCATCTAGAAAGCTATAGATTTCATGTCTAGCTACTGCATCTAAAAGTGCATCACAAAATGGCATTGGAAAAGGATCCATAATTGTGGCTCCATTCAATTTTCTATAATCCACACAAATCTATAATTTCCCATTCAATTTTGGAACAACAATAATAGGAGATGACCACGTTACTTGATTTACCAGTTTAATGAATCCAGCAACCAATAACTTATCAATTTTCTCCTTAACCTGTTTTGCAAAATTTGGATTCATGCTATACCTTTATTGCACCACCAAAATAGCATATGTTTTCAAATTAATGCGATATTGATGTAATTTTGGGTCTATACCTTTTAGTTGTGAATATTTCCAAGCAAATACATCAATGTAATCTTTCAACAAACAACTTAGATCTTCTAAAAACTGACCTTCCAATTCCTTGCTTACCCTCACCATTTTGGGTTCAATATCAGTCCCTAAATTAATTTCTTGAAGTTCATCTTCCTTCACTCTACCAGACCTTGCATACTTTTGTTCATATATTTTCTCAGCCAAACTTATTATCTCCTTTTGTTCTGATCCAATTTTTGCTGATCCAAAATTTCTAGAGTCTATTCGAATAACTATTTCAGCTTTGTTCCTTCAATTTTGTCAGCTATAGTTGGCTCACACCTAGTTTTCAATAGCTCCTCTTCTTTACATAATACTCCTTCCACATCCACTTCCAATACGGGCACCAGAGTTGGATTTGCGTTCAAAACTTTCTCCTCTTCATCATGCTCTATCTCCTCTACTAGGCTAATGTTCTGGTACCATTAAAGGTTTTTATCTTACTAACATATTCCTTCTTCCTTTCATTAGTATTGTCACTTGATTTTTCCCCTTTTTTATGAACACTACATTTAAACCCCAATCTTGCTTTACCTTGGCCAACTTGAACCATGGTCTACCTCGCAACATCTCATATGGGTATGCAGATTCATACATTTGAATTACCACAAAATTGATCGTAAATGACATTCCTATAATAACTATTTGTTGCTGCTTCGAAATTCCCAAAGGTTGAACTCTTGTCTGATTTGCCATCTTAACCTGAAAAGGTGTTGGAGCTAAAACCCCATTCCCCATTTCTTTAAAGATATATTCGGGCAATATGTTCACCCTTGAACCACTGTCCAACAAAACTTCATCAAACCATCTCTGCTTATACGGAGCTTGAATTACTCGTACTACAAAATCCATATCAATTAGATCAATATTATTGGATGATGTTGAAATTGCAGACTTGTCTACTGGCTCTGATTGTAGCCCAACCAGCCTCTTCAAAAATTTTTCTTAAAAATTTGGTACCAAAGATAATATCTGATGCAAGGATAACTGTAAGGGAGAATTAATAATTACCTCAAACCAATCATCATCTAGCTTTTGCTTAGTACTCACCCTATCATCTTTCTTTTGTTCATAAACGGGCATTAAGTTATCATCATCTTGCAATAAAATCTGAATTTTATCTTGCTTTTGCTGATCCTCTTGGATCCATTTTTGTACTTGGTCTCGGATCTGCATTTGTTCATGCCAATCAATAAGACCCTTATTTTTTTATCTTGTTGTTGCCAAGACTTCCACATCCTTTATTGTTGGAAGAGATGGATGGATACCTCAAGGAAGTGAGGTGGTACTACCAAAACCTGCTTTGTACATGCCCTATTTCACTTCAAGGTTATGTAGTATGCCCTCTTAGCTTGCAATTGACACCAAATAAGTGCATATGTACGTAGGGGTTGATGCTTCAAACAACTAGATCAAAACACATAACTTCACAAGTAGCTAGTAATCAAAAAACTTGTTATTTTAGTCTTGACACCTACTAGAACTTTTGCTCAATGCTCACAGTACAGTAGCGATTGATGAAAATCCTTTTGAGGCTATCTAATTAGCTTAGATAGATACTTATTACAAGTGGAATCACTTAAAATGATAAACCATACACTGAGAAATCCATTTAGCAATTGGATGCTTGCCCCTGATTTTCTAGGGACTGAGCAGAGAATGACCAAAGATCACTTTGACATGGATTTCTTCACATTGGCTGAACTAAATGCCTTCAAATCTTCATAGCTTAAAGTACACTTTAATTTGGTTCAAAGAAGCTATAGAGCATATAAAATGGATAATAAACCACTGAGATATGGTCATGCAACATTCACTATTCTGAGTAAACATAACAAAGAAGTAGACACAGATGATCAATGATGTAAATGTATTGTAGAACATTGTTGTACATGATCATTGGCATAGGGATGATGACCAATGATAGTGATCTAAGTGAGCTATGGTGTAATCCACTTAGCATCTACAAAAGATCAACAATAAGCTGAGGAATGGGGGCTCAAATGCCACAAGTTTTCCAAGTCTTTTATAAGTGATTTACCTCCAAGTTTGAATTTTGAATTCAAACTTTTCTTTTACCTAAAAGTGCTTCCTCCAAATTAGGAGTTAGTTCATCAAATGTAGCTTGTAGCTCTTAGTTCTCCAAACTCCACGAGATGTATGGGATTACAAGATTCTTCAAGTAAAAAGAGCTTTTACAATGGCTAATGATCAAAACAATTACAAGCCAAAGTTCACATGCTTCATGAACTGATTGTACAATCTTCCTTCCATGCCTAGCCAAGTGTGAAGGCTTGTGTGCTTGCACCAACAGCTCCCAAACAAGCCAAACATCTTGGCTTGTATAGCTTCATCAATCCTCTTGAACATCCTACAATCTAATCATGCTTTTAAACCTGCAAAGTTTAGTACCATCAAGTGCTTTGGTCAACAAATCTGCACATTGCATATTTGTGGATACATATGCAAAATGAATCTCTTTGCTCAATAGCTTCTCTCTAAGTATACTTCTATATGCTTGGTTCTTGCATGATAGATAGGATTGGTTGCAAGCTACAAAGAACTTGTATTGTCACCAAAAATCATAGATGAATGAGTATGAAGTCCCAAATCTGAATATAGTGATCTAATCCAAAGTGCTTCTTGTGTAGCATTTGCTAATCCGCTGTATTCAGCCTCTGTTGAAGATAGAGCAATAATAGGTTGCTTCTTGGAAGACCATGAAATGGGTTTATCACCTGCAAGAGAAAGATATCTAGAGACACTCCTGTCATCCTTACAACCTGCCCAATCCACATATGAGTAAAGCTTAATGTCCAAATCTGATGTTTATGGAAAGTATAGACCTTGATTTTGAGTACCCTTGAGATACTTCAAAATCCTTTTGGCAGCTTGCTCTAGGTTTATGCATGAATTGACTTAGAACACTTACTCCATAAGCTATGTCAATCCTTGTCAAAGTTGCATAGTTTAGACTCCCAACTATGCTTTGATATCCACATTCTACAAGTGGAACTTCTTCAACATGTCCTGCACATACTTCCTTTGAGTGATGCAAATTCCATAGTTAGTGTAGACTAACTCAAGTCCAAGAAAAGTTTAGAAGCCCTAGGTCACTGATTTTGAACTCCTGCATCATTAGGTTCTTGATTTGTTTGATGCCATTAGCAGCACTACCTATAAGGATGATGTCATCAACATATACACATAAATATATCATCTATGAATTACTTCTCTTGACAAACAGAGAAGAATATACTTTTCTCATCATGAATTCTTGATCTTGAAGATAGGTTGTTAACTTATGGTTCCATGCCCTAGGTGCCTGCTTCAAACCATAAAGAGCTTTTTTTAATTTGCACACATAGTTTACCTTCCTTTGGTCTTCATAACCAGGAGGTTGAGCCATGTAAACCTCCTCTAAAATCCAGCCATTGAGAAAAGCATTTTTCATTTCTAGTTGATACATATTCGAATTCCTAGATGCAGCCACACTTACCAATACTCTGATGGTTGGCATTTTAGCCACAGGTGAAAATATCTCTTCATAATCAAGTCCTTGAGTTTGTGCAAAACCTTTAGCCACAAGTCTAGCTTCATACCTACTTATGGATCCATCTGAGTTCCTTTTCATTTTATAAATCCATCTAGAACCAATTACCCTCATTGATGCCTTCTTAGGTACTAGTTCCCAAGTATCATTCTCTTGGAGTGCTTCTATTTCTTCATCCATAGCCTCCTTCCATTTTGCCTTGGTACTTGCTTCTTCATATGAAGAAGATTCCTCAAGTGATAAATCGAATGCTTAGTAACTAATGAAGTATCATACCCATATCTAATTGGCTTCTTACTCTCCCTTTGTGATCTCCTTAGAGCTTGATTGGATGATTCAGGTAAGTCTTCCAACCTCTTCATCTTGGCTTTGCCCTTTGATTTCCATGCTTTGAACTCTTCTAGGTTGATGGTGTCCTCATCATCTGATTTGATGTCTTCAGTTGTGCTAGGCTCCTCCTTTGTGAGGGTTGGAAATTCCTCTTCCAAGTCATATGGAAACTTGACCTTCCGACATTCACTTTCAAACCAAGAATCATTCTCATCAAACATAACATCTCTAGTGACCATAAATCCTTTGTTGGATGGATTATAAAACCTGTATCCTTTTTTATTTAAATCATACCCTATGAAGATGCACTCTCTGCCTTAGGGTCTAGCTTACCTCTGATTTGAGATTGAAGATGCACATAAGTAACACATCCAAATATTCTACAATGATCAAGTGATGGCCTCCTACCATGCCATGCTTCATATGGGGTCATCCCATCAAGTGATTTGGATGGCAACCTGTGAATAAGATAAGTGGCAGTAGATACACTTTCTGCCCACAAATAATTAGGCAATTTCTTTTCATTAAGCATTGATCTAGCTGATTCCATAATCAACCTGTTTCTCCTCTCTGCTACCCCATTTTGCTCAGGGTTATACCTTGTAGTAATCTCCCTTTTGATACCTTTGTTGTTCAAGAATGCATCAAATTCATTTGAGAAGCACTCACCTCCTCCGTCTGACCTTATCCTCTTTAGACTTCTGCTTGTTTGATTTTCCACAAGTGCAAGATACTTCTTGAAACAACTGAACACTTCATCTTTATGTTTCATAAAGTATATCTTCATCAAAGTCATCATTGGAATGATGCCACATATACTTCTTGTAGAGCTTTATTTGCATTCATTTGTTGTATTGAGAGTTTGATCATAGGATCGCCCTCTTATGTAAGTTGCAAAGCATTTAACTTTGTAAAAGGGAAAAGTAAAAGTCTTAGAAGCCACGATTTGGAAGTGGTTGGGATGGATTCTGAATCAATCAATCAAAAGGTAAATGTGATTTCAAATTTCCCTTTTCCTAGATTGTAGGAAAAGATGCCAATCAATCTAGACTAACAAATCGGCCTATAATCGAATTGAAATTGATGAACAAAATGCATGGTCATGCACTCAAGAGTCTATATAAAGACTACACAACATTTCTACACTAAGTAGAATGATGATTTGAATCAATAGATATACTTCTTTGATGATTTCTTGGTGCCAATTCAGTTTTCTGCTTCTTCCTCCTCAGATGCAATCAACTTGCAAACTACTCTCTCTACAAAGGTCCAAATCCAAAATTTAAGCACTCATTATACCGCTATTACTATTCAATTTATGTATAAAACATTTTAGATCATTTGGTTCATTACTTTAAGAGATATTCAAGTTTTACAATTTTGGGGTCATTCTCTACGACTCCCTAAAAAATCAGGATGACACTAGTTTAGTGTTAATAGTAGTTTGGTACCAAAGCAAGACACTTAAGTGTCCTTTTTTGACAATTTTCCAAAAAATCACACATGTTCTACAAAGAGAATCTGAGAAAATCCCTTAGCACACATATTAAATATAAGTCAAAGGTTAATCCAAAATTATTAAACACAATAAATCATGTTTTGTGCTCATGTAAATAGCCTCTCAAGATGCTATGGTGGTGAACAGGATGAAAATTCCTAATCAAATGTATTTTTATCAAAAGAAAAAAATTCATCATATGAAAGAAAAAAATTATACGCATTCCTTGAAACATAGATCAAATAGTATGAACCTCAAACTCACTTAGAAAAATCATTTCAATTCAAATAAAATCAATTATTTTGACTTTGTACACCAAAAACAGTAACTAGTTCTAAACATGGTTCAAACAAACTTATGGGAATCCAGAAAGGTGTACAAATATGCCAACAATCAAACATGGTATGAAGACAACAACCAAGGTATACACATAAAATCAACTCTTATGACTCTAGTCACCAAAAACAATAAACTAAAGCCTACATATATGACTTAAAAGAATTTATGGACATCATCCAAGGTGTACACATTCAAGTTACCAAGTAAAAAATGTGTGACATAACAAACCAAAGCTTACATATGTGAGGCTAAATAATTTATTGAAATCCACCAAAAGTTTCACGTCTTTGGACACAACCAAGAATCTTCTATTGTGTGGGCATCAACCAAATTCTACAAATACAATCATGAATACTTTGTGGACACATAACAAAGCATGTACAGTTATGGAAGAGATCTAGTTTCTTCACATGAAGAAAGAAAATAAGACATCAAACAAGGTGCACACATAAGGGAACTACCAATCTTTGAAAATCAACCAACTTTTTCATATCTATGTACACCAAACAAAGTAGATATATATGTGGACACCAACCAATATATCCACATACAAGTATTAACATCCAATTGGAATAATGCCAAATTACAAACATTTAGCTTGATATCCAAGCAAATAAACTAGTTCCTACCAAGAAAGAAGAGTCACGTACATATAGAATCAAAAGAATATATAGTTCTAACATATTTAGTAAAAATATGTTTTTGATGTTGTTATATGCATACACACACAATCCCTACACATCAACACATACTAAGAATAATACTCAAAAGTCTTTGATATAATCTTTGATATCATAAATGATAAGGATCATTTGAAAACATTTCATTATTTCCATCATGGATGCCATCTTCTTTTTGTCAAATAAAATATGTATGCCAATTGTTTTCATTCTTATCACAATCACCATTGTGGATCACATATTATTTGTCGAGATTAAGACTGAAACATGGCATGAAAGCATATTTTGGAAGGTTTACTACTTAGAATAGCATTTAAATAATTATTATTTTTCATCATAATTTTTTATTCCACCTTTGGAGCTATTTTCGTTTCATGAACATAGAAATATATGCTTTGCCAATTTAGCATGAAAGTCGTCACCAAATGCAATGGCTACTAGCTCAAAGTATAGGCCTTCTAAATTTGAATAAAAATATTCATTCAATTAGTATGAAGGTTATCCATTGATAACCTTCCAATTCTCTGCAATCTCACTTACACACAAATTATAGTGAGCCATTCTTTAAAAGGTGCGATAAATGGTAGTGATCTAGAGAAGACAAGTTTTGAGTCCATGTTTATAACTGAAGTGTTCAACCTTCTCCATAGATCCCTAGACACTTGCTTTACACTACCAAAGTCCATTAATAGCTTTCCATTTCCTAAAACATATCCAATTTGTCAAAATGTTTGAATTGTATTATTTTTTCAGTTATGCTAAAAGTTGAGTTCTTAGCAATTCCCATTTTCATCTGCATTTAATAACCCATGTGAAGTTGTAAAATGTTAAAGATTATATTTTTCTATAAACGTACATGATGTGGGCTATCAAATCCAAGTGAGTATGCCATCAAAGCCTCAAGGGTGTCATCAAGAAAAATCAATAAATTTGGTGTAAAAGCACGACACTTAAGTGTCTTAGGACACTCGTGTCCTAGTACAGAACTAGTGTTAAGGTGACTGCTCCTTGTTTGGTTCATATAAAGTAGGGTTTTTTTGCATTATAGCAATCAAACCCTATGTATAAAACACATTTAAGAGGAATTTTTCCAATTGTTATTGTGCTAGCTCCTATTAGTGTTTGAAGTCTCAACTTTCATCCATTTTTAGAAGGTTTTTGTGAGCTAGTCAAGGTGCAAGTTATCTCTTTTGCATCAAATTGTTCTTGTTGATGTTCCAAAGTAGCTATTGGGTTTTATTGCACTAACCACAAGCCTAAAAGAACTACTTTACATATCCAAAGAGCTAAGGCTAGTCCTATGCTAGTTTGCTGGACCAACTTCATCACTTGACAACTCATCTTCTAAGCTTCTCCAACTTCTTTCAGTGGTATCATAACAACTTCAAGATGGGAGATGGCTTTCCATCAATGGTTGAGAAGCTTTATATACACAATTATGCTACTTGGCAAATTAGAATGGAGGCTTATTTGCAAGGAAGAAACCTTTATGAAATTGTATTATGTGATGAAGCAATGGCTATTCCAAGATCCAAGAGAGGACCTACTCAAGAGGAAATAGATAGGCTCACACTATGGTGTGCAAGGGATGCTCAAGCAAGGTCATACATGTTGGAGTTAGACGTGTGCGGAAGCACATGAACAACAGGAGGAAGAAGAAGAAGCTTGGAGCACAACACACACCACTGAATGTATTACCACTAGAATGTACAAAGATAAGTAGCCCGTTAGGGCAATAGGCATACAATCCAGGGGGGAACCTCCTAAAGAGGGAAAAAAGCACCCTAGTGGTCCTAGATTTTTCACACACATCACTACCTAAATATATCAACAAATCCCCCCTAGGAGTGATGCACTAAACAAGGAGCTGACATTCATGTATAAGGAAGTGCCAAGGTATGTGGAATCAATCCACAAAAGGAAGTAAGCCCAAAGCTTTGTGGAAAGCTTCAAATTTCTCCCTAGGCAGAGCCTTCGTGAAAAGGTCTCCAATGTTCTCCTGCATGGGCACGTATGCCAAGTTGATCTCCCTAGTAGAGAACCTCTCCCTGACATAATGCCAAAGCACCTCAATGTGCTTAGTGCGAGCATGGAACATAGGGTTCCTCGCAACTGCCAATGTGCTCGGACTGTTAGTGAAGATGGTGGTGGCAGAAGACTTACCAACACCCAAATTAACCATAAGGGTTTGAGCCACAAACACTCAATAGTCACTGTGAAAGTTGCCCTATACTTAGCCTCACAACTGGAAGTGGCCACAGTAGGCTGCTTCTTGCTCAGTCAAGATATGCATGAGCTACCAAGAATGAAGCAAAAACTACTAGTGGACACACGAGTGTCATGGAAACCGAACCTGTCACTATTAGAAAAACATCATGCAAATTTTGGCAGTAGTTATCCCCCCTTGGGATAAAGCAATCCAACTAGCTGGATACCACTCAAGTAGAGAAAGATGCGCTTAACTACCTGCCAATGCTTGACACCTGGGTAATGAATAAACCTGCTCATCTGTGAGATAGCAAACTCAATATCTAGCCAAGTAATGCATAAGTAAATCAAGCATCCAACAACCTGCTGATAGAGAACGACATCAAATGTATCTCTAGCATCATGAAAACTCAATCGTAAACCTGTCTCCATAGGAGTGGCAATAGGCTTATAGTCTTCAAGGCCAAAATGCTGCAATAATGTGTCAATATATTTCATTTGACACAAAGCCATTCCACCATCAAATTGCATAAACTAAATGCCCAAATAATGATGCAAATGCCCCAAATTAGACATCTCAAATGAGGCATGCAAATCAGCCTTAAAATCAGCAATATGCTTCTCAATAGGACGAGTGAGGAGCATGTCATCAACATAGATAACAATGATAAGAAGCACATCATAGCATGCTTAACATATAAGGTGCTTTCAGTTGTAATGTTCTCAAAACCATGTGCAATCAGATAGGCATGTATTTTTTCATAACAACCACATGGTGCTTGCTGTAAACCATATAATGCCTTCTTTAACTTGCAAACCTGGTTTTCATGCCCTTTTTACACAAAGCCACGGGGCTGAAAAACATACACTTCTTCATGCAAGTCACCATTCAGAAATGTAGTTTTAATGTCCAACTGATTGACATTCCAACGATGATGGGCTCCAAGTGCATAGATGCTACGAACAGTTCTCATACAACATGTAGGTGCAAAGGTCTCATCAAAATCAATGCTTCTTTCATGCGCATAACCCTTTGCAACAAGCCTATCCTTATACCTATCAACTATTCCATCAGGCTTACACTTCAGCTTGTAAACCTACTTAGTGCCAATGGCCTTCTTGCAAGGAGGCAAGTCACATAAAGACCAGGTACCATTCTTCATTCATATTCAGATTGCATAGCAACCATCCAATTTTTTGAATTTTGTGCTTCATCAAATGAAACAGGCTCATTCTCATCACAAAGACTAGACACAACCATGGCATAGCAATCCGATGCAAAAGAGGCACTATGAGAGCTTGAACAAGTATGGTATGACAAAGGTGCATCTAATGTGTTGTCACGTAAAGTCTGCACCAACCATTTTGGCATAGTTTTTGCTTGCTTAATATCAACTTTCTCATTAACAAGTGCAACATGTAAATCTGCATCAGAAATGGAATGATCTACATCATCAGATGAAACCTGCAAAGGTTGAGAAATTACCTCATTAGGATTAGCACTAGAGTGTCCACATGTAAAAAGAGGCAACAAAGTATCATACATGTCTTTGGAGCTAACAGATGTCTCCTTAGTACATGAAAGTAAGGGCTGAATAACATCTTCCATAAAAACACCATCATGACTAACCACACAGCATTTAGTCTATGGATGACACAAACTATAGCCTTTGCTTTAAGAACTGTACTCAACAAAAATACCTTTTACTGCTTTATCGTCCAATTTTCTATGATGTTGTTCAAGCACTAATGCATATGCCAAACAAATAAAAACACATAGATGAGCAACAAATGGCTTGCAACCATGTTAAGCCGCATATGGAGTGATAGGCTACATTGCTTTAGTGGGACACCTATTAAGTACATATGCTGCACACATGACAGCCTTAAGACTCTTGACCATACACCTCGCCATATCCATGAGTGACCTATTCTTCCATTCAAAAACTCCATTCTATTAAGGTGTATACACCACTATACACTGATGTTTTATTCCACGTTTAGCCAGAAATGTATTAAACTCAGAAGACATATATTCCCCCTTGTTAGAGGAAGCAATTTCTTGAAGGAAAACTATTTGTAAAATGTCAAAAAATTTTAGAAATATTTATATAAATGATGTAAAAATTGAGGAAGAGTCTTCCTCATATGAAATAGGATCATATGTATTTTTTCTAGAATTTTTGGAAGCTCTTACATCGCATACTTTTAGAATAGAAGGAGAAAAGGACCAAGATTGGTTGTATTATTTTGATGCTATCCAAAGTAATGTGAGAGCTTTCCTACAAAAAATCATGTTTTCTCCTTTCATGATCTCTCTTTTGATTTGTTGAGTCTTATCATTGTGTAATCCATGGAATTTGTAAGCTTCCCTTGTGCATTTCTGAGTGAGATGAATGAAGATGGATGATTCTCAATGTATTGAGTAAGAAAGTGCAGAAGAACAAAGCTGGAATTTGAAATTCTCAGTTTTTATAGAATCGCGATTGTCTCGTATGTGTGATATAGGTACTGTTTTTGAAATTTGACTTCATATTTGTATTCTACTGTGGAAATGGCACACTTTAGGCACAAAGATCATTGAAAATGCTATTGTAGAACTCGAGATAATCAAAACCCTAGATATTTCCCTCCTTCTTCATAAATTTCTCAGAAAAATAGTCATCTCAACTCTTATTCTTGGATTCCATTAAGTAGAAGGGGTTGTGGTCTTTGCATACTTCCTGGATTGACAATTTAAAGATGTATAGTTGATCCTTTGTGCTATAATGATTGGAGAGGACAACTCCAAAGGGTAACAACAAACATTTTTTGGCGCCATTGTCGGGGAACAAAGCAAAAGCTTCATTGAAGTCTTGGACCTTGCTGGATCTTCCATTGTTGATGGTATTTGAACACATTGAAAAGGTACTACTCTATAATCAAGAAAGAAAAACTGAAAAGGTAGGTTTCTTTGCTTGTCTTTTGGGGAAAAGAAAGCATGAATTAACCTTTAGAGATAAAGAAGTTGTGAAATTTTTGCAAATTGATAGTTGTTCATACCTTTTAAGAGTAAAGTGTAGGTGTGTGGAAAAAAATGAATCAAGATTGTTAAAGGAAAGGTAAAATGTGATTATCTTTGCATAAGTAGATTGCTTTTTGGCTAAGTACCAAGCAAAATTTTTCAAATCTTGGAAAATATGACATGGTTGCAATGAGGAAAGTCAAGTAAAGTAGCTATGTGCAAAATTGATTGATCCATTTTTTTATCCAAGCTAAAGTAATAATCTTGAGAAAAGATTTATCTGCCTCTTGAAAAAAAAGGTGTTTGAGTTTATCTTTGCATGAATTGATACTTGTACTTCTTAGCACATATTTTCTTGAAAAGCTCTACTTCCAAACTGATTATATTACAAGCATAAAAGAGTATAACCAATCATGAAACAAAAGATCAATGGATCTTGAAACAAGAAAACCTTAAGTGAAGTGTTTTCCTTGATTTAGGGTTCAAAATACTAAAAAAATTCATAAAATCTATTAAAAATCCAAAAAAATTTCTTTTCTCTTAGGAAGTTTTGCAAGAGGATTTGTGCTGAAAAGTGGAAGGGGAATAGTGAAAGAAAAATCTAGAAATTGAAAGAAAAATGAAAAATATCTAGAGTAAAAGTTGTTGTTTACTTTTTTCAAAATTTTAATCTCTTTGAATGAGTTTGGTGGTGTATAATTGAAGGTGACAATTGATCTGGAGTTGGTGAAGAACATTGGAGAAGACAAGGAGGGAAGAAAAGTCAAAAAGTGCAAAAGAAGGGAAGTTCAGAAAAAACATGATTCTCAACTCAGAATCGCGATTTTCAGTAAGATAAAGAAATTGACTTGGTTGCACTATTGGGTACTAAGGTAAGTAATTTTAAAAGGTTTCATAAGTTGCATAAGTGAAGGAAATCAAAATTTCAAAAATTCAGTAAGAATTGAGCATCAAGTGATTAGATTTGAGAATTGAACAACAAAATCACGATTTTCATCAAGAGAGGAAAGTGGGCAAATTTTTTTGGAAGGGATAAGATTTTTTAAATAAAACCACAAAAAATGTAAAAGAAGAAGAATAAAAAAGGTGGGAACTCAAAATTGTGAAAATCACTCACAATCGCGATTGTTTGAAGTCTATAAAAGCCTGAAATCTCAGAAAAACCATTCATTTGAGTGAAAGAGTGAGTGGGAAGAGCTAACAGAATCGCGACTTTTTGCAAACACAGAGCTTTTGACATTTCTTGATCAAGCAAACAAGGTAATCTTCTTCACATTAAGTTTTTGCATAATTTTAAGTTCAAAACTTTGGGAAAGGATCAGAAACACAAAAAATTGATTGATTGCATAGAATCACGTTGTTCTATTTTTTGAACTTTTTTGAAGGAAAAATTGTCTTGTAATTGAAAGTTCTTCATTGCATGTTATTATTTTGTATAAGCGCTTCTGATAGAATAAAAAGAACTCAGAAAATCAAAAATCAAAAAAATTATAAAAAGCAGCACAGAATCGCGATTCTATGACTAAACTCAAAATCGCGATTCCTAGAAGATGATTTTCATAAGAAAATTGTGATTTTAACGATTGTGAGAAATCACGATCGTTTGGGAACACAGAATCGTGACAAACACGATTCTCTTCACATAATCCTGACAAACATTTTGTCTTGGCAACCAGACTTGCCAAGACAAAATGAAAATCACACTAATATTGAACAACAACAAGGTAGGAGAGTACACACTTCCCCAAAGCCTTTTGAAAGAGAAGCTGAAGGAATGAATGATTTTCCCATCAGAAGGAGACATCAATGGCAAAACCATGGAAGAATTCTTAGGCCCTATCAAGCAGCAAAATGCATGAAGAATCAATATGATTCTGATCCTCATGCTCATGCTGCAGAATTCAGACAACTAATTAGGGCAGAAGAAGTAGAGGATTACAAAGTACAATTTGAAGCATTTGGTCTAACCCTAACTGGACCTGCATTAATTTGGTTCAGTCCATTGAGAAAGGAAATGTATCCAGATATTGAATCTTTCCTTGAAGCCTTTATAGGGGAATTCTCCAAAACTGGAATTAAACATAGTACAGCTACCCTGATACATAGTTTTAAACAACAAAAAGATGAAAATGTCAGAGAGGCTGCTAGGAGATTCAAGCAATACATTGATAGATGTCCAAGAGAAGAGATACCTTCAATGGCAAGACAAGTGTCTTTGTTTATAGAAGGACTGAGAAGTGCACACTTAAGAACCTTGGTGTATTATAGGAGATGTCTTGATCTAGGAGCATGTGTGAAAGAGGCAATAGACTTAGAGGATAACAGAGGACAAGATTTATTAGCATTTGATCAGCCAAGAACAAATGAAGATAAAATTCCTCGAGTAGAAGAATTAGCAGAAGCCATTGCTAAAGCCCTAGAAGTTAACACCAAGACAAATTTGATAAACACCAGAATATCAACCAATAAGAAGTGTTATAATTGTGGGGAGAGTCATTTGGTTCAACAATGTCCTTATCATAAACCACAACATTTGCAAGCTAGGAAAACATCAAATATTGTACTTTAGAAAGAAAATGGACAAACCATATTCAAGAGGAGTGTTTCTACAATAAACAACCCATGAAAGAAAGGGAATTTATGAACCAACACAACGTACAAAGAGAATCTAGATTTGTTGAGCAACCAAGACCTGTACTTGGACAACAACCACCATTACCAACAAATGTAGTACCAGTAAGATACACACCAATAGAAGAAGAAAGCATGAGACTTAGATCATCTTACAGAGAGGATTATCATTTGATTAAAGGATATCAAGAAGATTGGGAAGGATATGAACAGAGAGAACTAGAACTGCAAGCCATGGACTTCGGAAACGGGAGAATTGAAATGGACACAACCAGATTCATGTACATAACTAATAATTACATGTCCAATCAGAAACCCCAAGTCAAAGGAGGCCAAAATATAACTTGTTATAGATGCGGGGGGGGGGGGGACCATTTCATTAGAGACTGTCCACAACCTCCTACACTAAGAATAGAAGGAGCCTATTGTAAGGATTGTGGTAGGGAACACTTAAGAAGGGATTGCACAAGAAACCCTAAAAACAACAGAACACATCTAGTAGCATACCATTAAAAACAGTTAACATAATGGAGCAAGAAGAATTGAGTGACCAGGATCAAGCAACTGTAAATGCTATAACAAGAGCACAAGCTAAACAACAAGAAATAAAAAAGGAGACACATACACATAGGATTATAAGAAAAATCCATTTAGAAAAGAAAAATAGACAAAAAGGAAGATGGGAAAGAAAGATGAGAATGGGTAAAAATTTGGAAGAAGAAACTATGGAACATCCAAAAAATAGCCAAACACAAAATACACAGACTCAGGAAGAGGCAAAAAATTCACAAAGTCTGGAGACTCTGATAAGAGCATACAAAGGAAGAATTCAAGATGGACCAAACCCTACAGATCATGTGATGGCATATCCTATGCCAGATTTAGAGGATGAAAGAATGCAAAGATGTAAACAAATCATACAGGAAGCACAACTTAAGATTGGGGAAATAGACAATCATCAAACAACAATTGGAGGGTCAAATGCAACAGAAACCAGGAAAAATCTTGATCAGGAAGATAATTCACAAATAACCTTCCAAATCAATCTAGACAAACACTGTACAATTTTATATCAAACCACAATGGAGGAGATAGTAAAACAAAATCCTCACTTACAACATAATGTGAAAAATTGGGAAACAATGTCAAAGAGTCTAGATCCACAACAACAAGAATTGGAAGAATTGTTGTACATACCTATTGATAAAATAGGAGGATACTATGAAGGAGAAGAAGGGAACTCAACTTTAAAAATACAGTTTGGTAATAATCATGCTAAGGCCATATTAGATAGTGGATCCGGAGTAGCAACCATGACTAAACAAACTTGGGAGAAATGGGGGAGAATGAGCTAATACCCACTAAAATGATATTACAACTTGCAGACGGACACATAGAAAAAGCCTAGGAATATGGGAAAAGGTGATTGTGGAAATATGTGGAATAGAGATAGAGCACACTTTTGCCATAGTTGAATTTCCAAAATCTACCTCATATGAAATCATCCTAGGAAGACCATTTATGAGACAGATGCAAATTATACAAGATTGGGGTAAAGATTGCCTATACCTTCAAAGCAAAGGAAGGATAACTAGAGTAAATTTAAGAAATGGTCAATATTGTGATATGTCCCCTCAGGAATGGTTCAAAGTACATCAAAATCAGGAATAAAGTGAAGAATCGGGGAGTGAAGGTCAGAATGACACAGAATCATCAATTTGGAAATGTAATATGATAAGGAATCACATATATAAAAAAAGGATGTTAAAAAAAGAAGATTGTGTAGGAGAAAGGAAATCACAAAATGAAAGTTACATACCACATAAATTTAAAGATGAAGACTTATGGTTGGAATCAGATTTTCACCACAATGGATTTGGCCAATGATGAATATGTGGGAGTAAAATTCCAAAATGAACAAGGATATGATATCTTTCACATAGGAATACAAATGATAAAGGTGTCAAAAACATAGGAAGATCAGGAGGAAAGAATAATATTAAAAACTAGAAACGCACAATTTCTGGAAGAAGTGGAAGCTACAGATGCTATAAAAGACAAAATCTCATGAACATATAAAAAAAGTAAACACAAAGAAATAGAAAAAGGACAAGAAGTTGAAAAAAATAAAAAAATAAAGAAAGAAGATCAACAATTTGATGTACCTACAAACTTCAAGACCTATGAAGTAGAAGATAGATTACTTCTAAAAATAAAACCAAAAAGAGAAAAGAAAAAGGGCGAGGCATATGACAATGAGGAACAAACTAAGAAGGTGATGATCAATCAAGAAGAGGGGGAAGATAGACACATTTTCATAGCTGATGACATGACAAATCAGGAGGAGGAAGCATTGAAATTGGCTAAAAATTATAAGGATGTGTTTGCTTACAGTTATAAAGATTTGAAAGGAATTGATCCTAAAATATGTGAACATAAGATTCCTATTACTCGTGATGCAAAACCTAGCAAACAAAGACACTATACATTTAATGAAAAATACTCTACTAAAATAAAGGAAGAAATTGACAAATTGCTGGCTACCAATTTCATCTATGAGATTGAGTATACAGAATAGATATCTCCTATAGTTGTGGTACCTAAGAAGAATGGAAAACTCAAGGTATGTATAAATTTGAAAAAATTTAATGCTGCAACTATAAGGGATAGCTATCCATTACCAATAACAGACCATCTTTTGGAAAGAGTTGCAGGTAAAGAGGTCTATAGTTTTTTGGATGGTTTTTCAGGATATAATCAAGTGCCAATAGCTTTGGAAGACCAACATAAAAACTGCTTTTTCCACATAATGGGGAATTTATGCATTTAGGGTTATGCCTTTTGGTTTAACTAATGCCCCAATAGCCTTTCAAAGATTGATGTGTCACATAGTCAAAGAATTCCTTAGAAATATAATGGAAATTTATGTTGATGATCTTTGCACTTTTTCATTAAAAAGACAAGATCATTTGGAAGATCTAGAAAATATATTCAAAAAATATAGAACATATAGAGTACGTTTAAATCCGGAGAAATGTGTGTTCTTTGTGAGGCAAGGGAGAATGTTGGGTCACATACTTTCTAGAAATGGAATTTCAACTGATGAGAGAAAAATTAAGGCCATAGTGGATCTTCCAAAATCGATAAATGTAAAAGAACTTCAGACTTTCATGGGACATTGTTGGTATTATAGAAAATTTGTACACAAGTTTGCAGACATTGCAAAACCCTTGTATGCTTTGATTGCAAAATTCGAATGGACTACAGAATGTGATCAAGCCTTTGAGACTTTAAAATCCTGTTTGGTAACAGCACCAATTTAAAATTCCCCACAATGGAATAAAATTTTTCATGTTCATGTGGATGCTTCAAATTATGCTTTGAAAAACTCATTTAAGAGTAGACCATCTGTCCAGAATACAAACCAGAGAGCCAAGTTCGCCTTTAGATGATGAATTACTAGATGCATTCTATTCAAAATAGAAAGTATTCCTGAATGGGCCATGACTTCGGTGCCTTTGCTAACCATGGGACCTTGCAAAACACTTGAAAACAACACACATTTGGTACTACAAAGTAGGAACTTTGTACTACTAGCTGGACATTTGTATCATCTCAATTATATGGGTATATTGGAATGTTGTACTCTAGAAGATGAGCAGCAGGAGTATTTAAGGAAAGCTCATTATTGGAATCCTTGTACTCATGCTTCCAGGATAGTCACTTTAAACAATCTCAATAGAATGTGTGTACATTGGCCTACCAAGATTCAAGATGTAGAGAAATATATTTCTAATTGTTCAAAGTGTCAATCTTTGCAACATTCAGAAATTGCAACTTTGTATTGGTTTCAAAAAAATCCAGATTGGGGTGCAAACATAATTAAGGAGTTAAGAGGTAACAGAAAAGGAGAGTTAGTGAAAGCTAGTGCAGACTCAAGAAATTTACAAATCATTTATGAGGAATATCAATTGATAGGGGACCAATTGTACAAGAAAGGGATGGATGGATATCTAAGAATATGTGTTTCTGAAGATAAGTATATGGAAATGCTAGAGATGGCAGATTCTAGAGTGGCAGGAGGACATTTTTCAAGTGAAAGAACTGCTAAACTCATATTATATTCTGGGTTTTGGTGGCCAAATCTATTTCCTAATGCAAGAACATATGTGAAAAGATGCGACATTTGTCAAATAATAAGTCAAACAAGTAAAAGAGATAAGATTCCATTAGTACCACTTATGTCAACAAGAGCATTTAGTAAATGGGGGTTGGATTTCATTGGACCTATATATCCTCCAGCAAAACAGTCCCATGCTGAATATATACTTGTAGCCACAGATTACCTGACCAAATGGGCAGAGGCCAGGGCTACAAAAAGGAATAATGCTCAAATCACTGCAAGATTTCTTTATGAAAATATTATCACCAGATTTGGATTAC
Source organism: Ceratopteris richardii (assembly GCA_020310875.1). Lineage (NCBI taxonomy): Eukaryota > Viridiplantae > Streptophyta > Polypodiopsida > Polypodiales > Pteridaceae > Ceratopteris > Ceratopteris richardii. The sequence continues at coordinate 67,563,480 of CM035406.1, forward strand.
CAATTGAATTGGTAAGTGATAGGGGAACTCATTTTTTAAACCAAGTAATAGAAAACATAACTGATTATTTCATGATTAGTCATAGAAAGTCAGCTCTTTATCATCCACAAGCCAATGGATTAGCAGAAAGTACTAACAATGTACTTTGCACTATTCTGTCAAAATTGGTAAATACAAGTAGGAATGATTGGGATTTGCAACTTAATCATGTCCTATGGGCTTATAGAGTGGCATACAAAATTGCTATTGGAACAACACCATTTAATTTGGTATATGGACAAAATGTAGTCTTGCCTTAGGAATTTCTCATTCCAACATTAAAGGTGGGAAATCAATACAAGTGGATTGGACATGAGTTATCTGAGAGAGTGGTGGAATTGGAGAAACTTGGAGCTTCCAGACTTCAAGCAATTATCAGTATATATGCAGATAAAAGAAGGCAAAAAGCTTATCATGATGTTCATATTAAAAAAAAAGACTTTCAAGTAGGGGATTTAGTTTTGGCATATACAATGAAGGAACATCAGAAAAAATTTTAGAAGAAGGGGCATGGACCTTATATTATCAACCAAATCAATAACAGTGGAGCTATCCAATTAGCTAATATAGATGGAGAAATCATGCTAAATTTCATAAGTGGATGTAGGGTAAAAAGGTATGATCTTCCCTTAACTGTTCCTGAATGGAGAAGAATATATCAAGCTCAAAACAGGAAAAAAGAAGAGAAAAAAATCAGGTATGAGGCCCAACAGGAGGCAAAGGAAAGAATAAGAAAGGCCAAGGAGCTTAGAGAAGTCTTCTTATGTGAAACACCTTCAAGAGTGAGAGAGCATTTGCCTGTTATAACAATGAATCTTCATAATGAGCAAATCAAGGTTTTCATAGATTCAAGTGCACAAGTTAATTTGATCAGTTCAGTTTTGTTGGATAAGTTCAAATTTAAAAGGATAAAGATTAAAACTGATAATACAAAGCTTGTCTTCACCATCTATTGAAGTTAAGTTCAATGAAGAATATATGAAAATAGATTGTGAAGAATGGCCTGATCATATGATGACTGAGAAATTGATTTTAGGACAACCATGGTTAAGACAAGGTAAAGTAATTTTGGATTTTGAAAGTATGAAGCTTAAATTCAATATAAATGACAAAAGTTTTTTAATGTTTTTATTGAGTTATGAAGAACAGGAAAATCTACAGGACATCAATGACTCAGAATTGGAAGGATTTACTTTTCCACTAGAAGCTACAAAGGAATCACAAAAAAAAATTCTCCATGACCAAATCCACTTCAGACAAAAACAGGAGGAAATCAAAGAAACTAAAGGTATTGTAAAGACAGGGGAAAGGTGGGAAGTATGGAATAATCAGAAACATCTAGATCAGAAACATCTAGACATCAAGACAGAAAGAATGTGGAAACCAAGGACATCAAAGCACTGCTTATCAAAAAAATTTATCAAAACTAAATGGATGTGGAAACCAAAGACTTCCAAGTACTATTTATCAAAGGGAAATTGTTTTACTCCAAAAAAGGAATTAACAAGCATCAAGTATTTTTGGGTGAAAAGATCAGACCTGCTACAATGGAGAAAAAATAAGGATGAACATACAAAAATAGTGCAGAAGCATGAAAAGCTACAAATGACTGGATTTCTACTAAAGGACTTAGAATTTTATCAAGAAGGATTTATGACACTCTTGAAATTATTTTCATGAACCTTACCTCATTCCTTTTTCTAGGAAAAAGAATAGGAGGGGAAGAGATGGAAGATGGAAGAGAAAATCATTAAAAATTTTCTTTTATAAGTTATAAAGCACGAGCAAGATATAGGATTTGGTAGGACTAAGCAGTCACTGTTTAATTATTTCAGTCACTATTTTATTATTATTTCTTTTCTTCTTTTAAATATTTTTTCCTTATATTTGTCTGAATTCTCTTAAAATCACATTCATTATTTTCATATTAAAAAAAAGAGGGAAGAGAGCACTAGATATCTTGCTACACATGTGATGATCACTTAAAAATTGTTGTACCTATGATGCAAACAAGGAAACCATGGTTTATTTGATATTTTATCTTCTATTTTTTTTCTCTCAATATCTTTTGATCTCAAAATAAATGTGTTTTCTTTTATATTTCCCGTGACTTATGTGGGTGGAGCTTTTTGGTGTAATTTGTTATATTTTCTCTAGAATGGTGAATCCAAAGGAACTACCTATTCATGACTTCAAAGCTGACTCTATAACTTTGTCAAGAGAACATTGGTTTTTAGACAGTGAAGCAGCAGTGGAAAATGTGGAGCTAGAATTTGATGAAGAACATAATATCCCAAAAGAAGAGAAGATAGCTAAAGAGCTGAAGGAAACTCTCAATATCATTGGTCAGCATATCTTTATAGTAGGAATTGGAGGTCATAAATATACAATGCTATGTCAGGAATTCTAAAAGTTTCAAAAAAGTTACAGCTAATTATAAAAGATGGAAGGCGGTGGGGTTACACAGACTATTGGATGAACCTCTCTTCTTTATAGATTTTGAGAGGGCATCACAAGTTATGTCTAGTTTGTTGGAAGTTGGCAAAGGCAATGATGCATATTTCAGATGTTCAGTTAAGGACAAAGAGAACAAAGAGGTACAGATCACCACAAAAGTAGAACACATCAGGGAAACTCTTTAATTCTATTCCATGGGAACTACATTGGATTGCAATTTTGTCAAAAAGAACAAAGCAACCTATGCTGAATATTCAAAGTTTGTGGATTTCAAAGGAAAGGAAAATGAAGAATTTTCCATCAGAATGTTTCTTAAATATTTGTGTTTTCCAAAGTTTCCAAGATATACAATGCCGCATAAGTCAGTAACATTGATTATGTTCAATAATAAGGACAAGACCAAACCATTTGGAGCAATGGATGTAACTCCCTACATTCATGACCAATTGAAGGAAGCAGCAAAGCATTTGGAACAGAGGAAGTTTATGAATGGAGCACAATTTTTAACAAGAATTATATACCATGTTTTAGGTATGGAGGATCAGCTGAAATTGGCTCTAGAAGCTCAATATTTCAGGAGTTTGATGTCAGGAGTTAAAAGTCCTTCAAAGATGATGTCTATAAGAGAAGCAGAAGTCCAGACAAGCATGAGGGGATCATAAAGGAAAAGGAAAGGGGTATCAGAAGAAGTAATTCCAGTAAAAAAAGAAAAGATTAGATCCAAGGAATGTGGTCTTGGAACAGGAAGACAAAAGAGGAATGTGAAGCAGCTCAGAAAGAAGTTCAAGCCTCAAGGGAACCCCATCCACCTCAAACAAGGAACAAATTTATTCATATTTGACTCAAGGAAATAATAAGAGCGCAATCTATGAAGCTCAGTACCAGAAAATGTTAGAAGATTATTCCTATAAAGAAACTGATTGGCTACAAGAAGAGGTGGAACATTATGAAGAACTACATGATCAAATGATGGCTATAGAAACTGAAGAAGTGTTTGTCAAAAGGGAAATGGAATTATTGTCTTATTTTAAGGAATTACAAGGTCCTCCAGAAATTGGAAATCAGAGAAAAAGTTATTGATATCTCAGAATCAAGGATTAATGTTGATGGTGGAAAAGTTACAAAAAAACTTGGAAGACTCACAAAAACAGGTTGAAGAACAGGTAGTGACCACACAAGCAGAGGAACATGGAGGAGAAGATAACAAAATCCAAAATTTTGATGAACAAGAAGATAAAGCTATTGAAGAATATTCAGATGAATTTGTTCAAAGGATTTTAATAGACAGGGAATCCAGAATGGAATTCATAAGGAAAATGCATAATGAGTATGAAGAACAGATTGTAAATTTTGCTCTCAATAAAGGAGTAAACCCAGATCAACATCATTGGGCAGCTGATGGGTTAGGAATACCTTTATGTATGATTATGGAAAGTATTAAAAATTATCAGATTGCAAGGGTAGGACTACCACCAAACAGATATTTGGAATATGAAGAAGATATTAATGTCACTAAGGAGCTGTTTGAAAAAGCTAACCCTAAATGGAGGAACAGATGGTTGGATGCCAACAAGGAATGCAGGAAGATCTGGAAAGAGGCACCTTTGTAGCTAAAGATAAATCCAACCTATTGTCTAGTAGCAAGAAGAAGGGAATGGTCAGTGTTTTGGGAAAGAAGAAATGCAAGATAGATTCCAAAAAAATGGCTGAATTTTCCAAAAATAGGAGGACCAAAAGCAGGAACATGGCCAACCAAGAAGTATATGATTGATACAGCACAGTGTTTTGGGAAAGAAGAAATGCACGATAGATTCCAAAAAAATGGCTGAATTTTCCAAAAATAGGAGGACCAAAAGCAGGAACATGGCCAACCAAGAAGTATATGATTGATACAGCAGAATCTGTTATATCCACATACAAAGATGTAAATGATCCAACTTGTATTTTATTAGTAAGAGTGATGCGACTTGTGGTAGCATGTATAGAAACCTTCACAGACACAGAAGTGAGAACTCTCAATTATATTGGATTCAACTCACCTACAGATGCTTTACTCTTTGACTTAAGTGAAACACTAGATAGAATTTGTTTAATGGCATATTACAGTAGAATAGTATTTTTGGGAAGCCATTATCTTCAAATCTTTGAGGATGCTTTTGACTATGGATTTTTTGAAAAAGAGTAAAAAATTTTTGGGAATTTATCAATAGTCACTAAATAAAGACTCACTGCATATGAAGCTACTTATACAGAATACTTGAAGAAGGATGTGATAGACAGACCAGAGGCAGCAGTACAATGGAGGAAAGCTTTGTTTGAAATGGTGAACAATTTGAACACTACAGAAAGAAAGAGCCATGACTTGTTATCTCAGGTTTATCAAAGAAAGAAGAAATAAAGGAAGCTCTCATTACATATCTGTAAGAATATTTTTTGTTAGGAGCCAAAAAGTCTAGGAGGGGAAGAATGTTAGAGGAAGCATTTTCTTGAAGGAAAACTATTTTTAAAATGTCAAAAATTTGTAGAAATATTTATATAAATGATGTTAAACATTGAGGAAGAGTATTCCTCATATGAAATAGGATCATGTGTATTTTTTCTAGAATTTTTGGAAGCTCTTAGATAGCATATTTTTAGAATAGAAGGAGAAAAGGACCAAAATTCAAGTGTGAAAAGGGACACTTGAAAAAGTATAAAAGATAATTTCTTCTATTTTGAAGAGGTTGCTTGTATTATTTTGATGCTATCCAAAGTAATGTGAGAGCTTTCCTGTAGAAAATCGTGTTTTCTCCTTTCATGATCTTTCTTTTGATTTGTTGAGTCTTATCATTGTGTAATCCATGGAATTTGTAAGCTTCCCTTGTGTATTTCTAAGTGAGATGAATGAAGATGGATGATTCTCAATGTATTGAGTAAGAACGTGCAGAAGAACAAAGCTGGAATTGGAAATTCTCAGTTTTTACAGAATCACGATTGTCTCGTCTATGTGTTACAGGTACTGTTTTTGAAATTTGACTTCATATTTGTATTCTACTGTGGAAATGGCACACTTTAGACACAAAGATCATTGAAAATGTTTTTGTAGAACTCAAGATAATCAAAACCCTAGATATTTCCCTCCTTCTTCATAAATTTCTCAGAAAAACAGTCATCTCAACTCTTATTCTTGGATTCCATTAACTAGAAGGGGATGTGGTCTTTGCATACTTCCCGGATTGACAATCTAAAGATGTATAGTTGATCCTTTGTGCTATAATGGTTGGAGAGGGCAACTCCAAAGGGTAACAACAAACACCCCCCTTGATCAGAATGGAGGGTGCCCATTTTACATGCTAACAGATTTTTAGCCAAAACCAAAAGTTGTTTGAAGCACATAAACACTTTGGACTTTGCTTTGAGTGGATATACCCATGCATGCTTGGAAAAATCATCAATGAAAGTCACGAAGTAAAGATAGTTTCCAAAAGAATTTGTCTGCAGACCACAAACATAAATATGTACAAGCTACAATTTCTGAGTATCCTGAACTAAATCATCTTTTGGAAAGGAGGAACGCACGAGCCTCATTCCTAGCATGCTACAACGTGGTAGAAGCATTTTTCAAGGAATCACAAGATAATTGAAGGTGAGACTATAGTGCAAGAAACCTCTTTGAAAAAAAACCATATGCTCTTTTCACAACCTATTATTTGCACCATTATCGAAATTTCCATTCTAAGGTGTGCATTGATAGGGCTAAATAAGGCTATGGATAGACATATTTGTTCCATCAATGTATTCATTAATTTGTTAAAGATTCTAATAACTACTTAGATAGGATAACTCACTAATAGGACCATCATGAATCATTAAAAGAAAAACTAACACCTTTTTCTTCAAATGATTAGATGGCATCTTCATCACAAATCCAATTCAGACAAGGAGCATGGTGAACAAGTAATTGTCTGATGAACTCTCATAGATAACACTAATACCATGCTAGTAGCGTATTGGATTATTGACTCATAGATGAAAACTTTCCACCATGTACCCATTATTAGAGTTTTTGCGTGTGAGTACTACTGCAAATCACACCATACCATTGTAGTTCATGAAAAATTCTTTGAAATCCATCAAAATACCGGAGAGCTTTGACAATAGAAAGTGAAAATAGCTCATAAATTCATATGTTCCAAAGGAAAGCACATCAAGTGCACTAGTAGAAAAAAGAAACTTTGATAGATCTTGGTGGAGAATTTTAAGATATACATGTGCATGGGAGTCATTTGAGAAGCAAGTAAACAAAAACAATTTCAAAGAAAAAGAAGAAGAAAAAGAAATATAAAAATTAGCAGTAGTTTCTGGGGGGGGGTGTTGTGGATGACATTGCCTTTTTTTTGTGCCAATGAGGTTGTGATGTAAAATTTTATCAGATTGAAAAACAAAGATTATGGTAAAAACATGTAATTATGTAATAAGAGTACACACAGTATACTTTGAAATATTTATTAAAACAAATTATAGCGCCATTTCTGTATTTATCTCTCATAATCGATAAACTTATTCTAATTGTAGGATTCAAATTTCCAAAACATGACAGGATTACACGAATCACTTCAATTGCGGTAATAAGAGATTTTCTAGAGTTCATAGAACAGTAATAAGATACTTTATTTTCTGTGTGAAGATACTTTATTTTCTGGAGTTCATAGAGCTTCCATATCCGCCTCTCATTAACATAATAAGAATGAGAACTAATTTTCACACAAAAATATGAGTTTCTTTCATGGAGTTTCATGTACATGAAGTATTTCTCACATCTCAAATGAGTGAAGGAGTGTATGGAAAAACTACTTAAACATGATTTTTTAATGAAAGGAATTCCTTTTTCGCGTTTGACAACCCACATGCTCAACTTTCATCTTTTCCAAAAGCCGATCCTTAAAGAGTAAATAAATCCAACAGAATGATGAACAATTCAACCACTTTGGAAAGCCTATTGAGGAATCAAAGATACCTACTTCAAGATTCTTCTATAGGGTGAGGAGACTTTATCAATCCAAGAATCTTTCAGTGTGTCAATTGAAGGAGAGTTCCTTGTAGAATGAATATTCCAACATTTTTATTGTAAAGGACATCATAATATCCCTGAGATTCACTTTGCAGCTTTGTAACATGTATCTTCCTTGGAAAGGGACTGTAATAGAGAGTTTCAAACAGCTCAAAGATAATCAGGTATTATAAAATATATTTTTGTTTTATTCTAGATGCCAAAGTATATTTGATAACACCTAATGATTAAGACATTCAAATTAAAGGTATTCTAGCATAGATGATTCTTCTAAGCCTTCTCCTTTTGAGCATATATTCTAGATAATTTTGTCCCTTGGACTCTTGAATGTTTATCTTATCAATAAACAAGAAAACAATCGTAGAACATGTACACAATATCAAACATGCATGTTTCATATTGAGAAGGAAATTCGATTCAATTATGTGCACCTCAATTGACTTTTCCCATCAAATGAAGCAAAAATATCTTTTGTATAACTCTAATCATACACATTTGTGCATACTCATTTACTTCAATAATGTGATTCCAATTCTTCTCAAGCATGTCTCTACCTTTCAACTTGTTACTCTCAAGGATGAACTCTCTATGGTGTCTAGAGAGAGGAGACTTCTTACAGTTTTGAATCCTACTGCAAAGGGAACTGAAAGATTTCTCAATAGACCATTCTTTAGGGCCTTAACAAAATTTTCTCCCCAAGATCTATATATCTTTGATTGAGGTTGTTACTATTCGTACTTGGAATTCATGATCATTATAGGGGGGTTATGTGGTCGAGGCCAATGGTGGTTCTTTAGAGGTTTCCTCTAGCTCCATACAATAGATTGATGTTTTTGTGTTATTGCAACTTTCTTTGGAATCCTTCTTAGTGTTTTGTGTTCAATTCACATTCGCACGGATCCCATTGAGAAGTATGTTTCGAAGAACTACACATGATTTTTCTTTGATCAAGGAGCTCCAAAGAGTTATTTTTTATCTACCATCCAAAGTAGGACCATTAAATCCTCTACTATTAGTTTATCCTAGAGTCTCCTTATCGATCGTAAATCCCATATGTTTATGTTTTCTCCATTACAAGACTTTTGGATGAGGCCTAAACTTTGTAGTCGATAAGCTATGGCTTGTGGGTTCTATATCACATCAATGAATAATTGTAAGGAGAATTTAAAGCATGATGGTTCAAGAATAAATTAGTTCAAAGTTGAAAGTTTCAAAACATGGTTCTTCTTAGCTTAAGGTCGGATCATTTTAAGAACTTTAACTAAGAGTGTTTAATTGCAACAACTTTTTATTTGAAGAAATTAATGAGAGATAACCTCAACCCCAAGATCAATATTTTCAACTTTGACAAGAAATAATCTATTAAGGAATTGTTCAAAATATTTTCGAAGAAGACCATTTTGTAGGACGCCTCTTTGCGAGGCAAGCATATGCTCATTTTGCAACCCATTTCTTTGAGCCATGGTAAGTATTCACATTCTGAAGTGTGCACTGATAGACACACTTACAAGGACATGCCCTCATTCAGAACACATACATGTTTGTACCATTAGCATATTCATTCTTTTTGTATGATACTAATCTCCAATATAGAGAATATAAAATAGTTGATAAAACCTTATTTTTAAAACATTAACACTTTTTTCTTCAATGATTAGGTATAATTTTCATCGAGGAGTCATAGTTTTTAGCCGCCCTTCTTCAAATGAATACCTCCAAGTAGTATATTGGCTTAGTGAGTGAGAGAAAACAAATGTTCAACATGTAGCCCATTGAGTGCAATTTTCACATGTGCATGTACTACTACAAATCACACCACATCATGAAGAAATTATAGCAATTCCACAAATTTGTCCAAAATAAAAAGCATATGGAAGGTGTTAGGCATCTACGAATACCGATAGTTCATATTGACAACGAAAGCTTTTAAGAGCTTTTGAGGTCATATGTTCTAGAGAAGATAAAGTCGAAAAAGCAAGCATGATAGATTTTGGTGGAAATCTCTGAGATATGCATATGTGTGAAGCCACATAAGAGAGGATTTTTTTTTTAATAAAGGAAGTTTGTCCCTTTTTTTTTTTTTTTTTTTTTTTTAAATGGAGGTTCGGCCGAGGCCTACTCCCCCTGACTTTAACTTTGAAATTAACAACTGTACAAGGAAGGGCATAGTACCCATGGGACCCCCCTTATCCCACAAGAACAGGGGTTAGACTCAGACCGGTTACAACGCCCGAAGGCACAGGTTTCCACGCCCGAAGGCCAGACTTACACGCCCGAAGGCCAGGTTTTACACGCCCGAAGGCTCAGACGTCCCGCGCAACACTGGTATTAAATAAAAACAAAAGAACAAGTGAAGGGGACTAGTGCCCATGGGACCCCCCAGATCCCAGAGAGTGGGGGTAGATCTTACAGAGCTTATATGGCATTAGAAAGAAGGTTAATCACCCTTGCATCACCCTCATGTGGGGCCCACTTGGGTTTAAGCTTGTTGATGATCTAAAGGAGCACTTTATAATGCCTGAAGGGAGGGGACTTCTTACAGTTGGTGATTCTTTTACCGAGGAACAATGATTTCTCAATTGACCACTCTTTGGGGGAGTTGTCAAAGTTATAAGCACACCTTTCCTGGCAGATCTTCTAGAGGACCTCCCCTCTGATGGCATTCTGGAGAGTCATCGAGCAACCGATCACTTCTCCCAGCAAGGCTTGTTTCTAACGAATTTATTTCTGAAGTCCAATTTTCTTTTTGACGATTTGCCAGAGCCTATTGGAGTTGGGACAAGAAAAGAAGATGTGGACAACATCTTCAATGGACCGGCGACAATGCTTGCACCACGGAGATGCCCCATAAATTTTGCTAGCCTTTAGGTTGGTCCTGATTCCCCGATGAAGAATTTGCCATAATAGGACATACTCTTTGTTTTCTATGAGCGGGTGCCAGATAGCCATGAACTTCATATCCCACCATCGCCGCGTCCATGACAGGCACCACTTCTTGTTGAGGTTGACTTGATCCTCAATTTTTCCTTTGATATTTGGAATTTTTGTTAGGAAATTAGCATTATGCCATCTGAGACCCAACAGGCATGGTGAGTCATGTCCCATGAGAAGACGGACTTTAGAGCGGTCCCAAGCAAGGTGTCTGCCTTGTAAAATATTCCATTCTTCATAGGTAATGCTGATGCTAGGGTCAATATCCTCGAAGTTGATCCATTGATTGGTGTCTTGTTTCCAGAGATGTTTCCAATTTCTGAAGCCCTTGTTGTAGAGCCTCTTGGCACCTCGAATGTTCCACGATTCCACGCTCCTGATGCCATGGATCGGAAACCAGATAGAGTCATTCTGTCTAATATTGGCTGCCCACTTCCAATCTTTACTGATTCTTATGAAGCTTTTGACTTTATTCCAACCCTTCCATAGGGAGCACACTAGATTGGATCCTCTCGAGAAAACCAAGATCGGGGAAAACAAAAGGGTCAGAATGTCAAGATTCACCCAATTTGGGAGTCCCAGAAAAGTCAATGCATTCTTGTTTCTAAAGATCAATTTGGCCCATGAGGTCTCCCCATTGCACCATGCCTTAATCATCCATTTTGTCGCAATTTTGTTAGCCATGCACTCGATGTTCAGAATACCAAGGAACCCACTATCCCTTTGGCTAGTGTAGACGGACCATTTGATTTTAGGCATCCCCCTCCTATTGTGGTCTCCTGTCCAAAGGAAGTTTCTGCAAATACTAACCAATTTGGACAATTCTAGCTCTTTTGGTCTCCAAAAAGAGAGGAAGTAAATGGTCGATGAAATGAAGAACGTGTTAATAACCATTGCACGACCTGCGAGATTGATTTGCATACCTCTCCAATAGTTTAACTTGCTTTCGAGTCTGTTGGTAGTAGCCACAGGCACAAACAATGAGGAAGTATGTGAAGGTGGATTACAACAAATTAGTGGGGACCCAAGAGAATTATTTTTTCAAACAAATATGTTTTATAATACTTTTCAAAAATCTCAACAGTGATTTTCTTGTACCATATGTAACATAGGAAAACCACTTTTATAATTACTAGCTCCATTTTGTGCAAGCCAAGGAGTCCTCAAGCTTGAGGAGCTTAGGTAGATCGAGCGTACCAATTTCAGCCATTTTTAGACCTCGTTTAGACCTTCAAATAGCACCTAGAACCTTTTTTTAACTATGCTAGACACTAGATGTGAAACTAGTCAAAACTATTCTAGAATCTATAAAAAGAGATAGAGAGCTCATTTTTGAGGTTAGCTAGTGTGAGCTTAGAGCTATTTTGAGCTTGTAATTGAGACGTTGAGTAATAGAGTCTATTTTCTTATCTTCCATTGTGTCTTGCTTGTCTCTTTCTTGTGTGTGTGTATGTGTGCGTGCATCTGTATGCTTCTCACCTTCACTCTCACTACATCTCGCGTTCACGATCTTCATATCACTCCTATCTCTTCCGTGGATTGACATTAAGGAGGTGGAGCTTCTTAACATGGTGCTTACCATTGTGCTAGAGCAACACCGAATTTGGCGCCATTGTCGGGAATTGAGTATAGGGCGATGTGTGATGGTAAGAGTATAGCAAGAAGTGGCATTGAAAGGTAAAAATTTCAGCTTTTGTTGTTGTTTTTAAGTAGTTTTTTGTGTTTTTTTAATCTCCTCTACACTCCTCCTTCACCACCGCATCATCTTCTCCCACTCCGAAAAAATAAAAAAATTCACGATATCCACCCATCCTCCTCATTTCCCCTCATTTGCGCATGCACGAGAGAGAGAGAGAGAGAGAGATTTTGTGCTTGTATGTGAATGTGTGTTTTTTATTTTTCTTGCAGGTATAGTGCTCCAGAGCAGCATGAAAGCTTCGAAAAGCTGAGAAATCCACTTTCTGTCAGAATCTACCATGTGTGTCAGACCATCGCGATGGTCTTCCAAACTCGGAATTTTGGGTAAGCGAGTTCACCATGGCATATGCGACCCTTGCCCACACACGAATCCATAGTTGCATTTTGAAAATCATCACTTCAGTGGGCCATCACGACGGGCTCATGCCATCCCGATTGTGTCACACCATCGCGATTGGCTCACGCCATTGCGACGGCTCGACCGGACCATCGCGACGGTCTCACACCATCGCGATGGTTCACTTGAACCATCACGATGGTCATTGACCATCGTGATGATCCCGTGGACCCCACACCATCGCAATTGGCCCATGCCATTGCGACGATCCCCTGCCACGTGTCAAGATAGACCATCGCGACAATACCAGGTATGCCATCGTGATGCTTCAAAATCAAACCATCGCGATTGGCTCAAGCCATTGCACCTCATGACCATCATGACGGGCTCACGCCATCGCGACAGTTGCATTGACCGTTGACCATCGTGACGAGCTCATGCCATCATGATCGCTTACTAGACAGACCATCGTGATGCTTCACCTTAGACCATCACGACGCCTCGCACCATCCGACCATCGCGATTGTACCACACCATCATGACGGTTCAACTGGGCCATTGCGATGGTCCCAGACCATCGCGATTATCTCAGACCATCGCGATTGTCCATCAAGAATGCCAAATTCAGTGTTTGAATTTTTTGGGTAATTTTGAAGTTATCTTGAGTAAATTTTTGGGTGATTAAGCTTATTAAAGACCCCTTATCTCATACTTGAAGAAAAACCTCTTTGTCAATTTTTACCCCCGAGGGCCTGAACGTTCATATCTTTTTCATTCGAAGTCCCTTTTTTGAGCTTTATAGCTCATTAGAAAGCTCTCTATGAGTTGTTTTCTTTAGATAAGAAAAATTGAGGTTGACCATTTGTGGGACTAGAAAACCTAGGGGGCATTAAAATTTGAGCCAAAGGAGAAAGGGACCCTTAAAGGTGTATATATCAAAGTGCTTGATCATTGATTTAAGAATTGGTCTAAACATTGATTTTTTACAGGTCTAGCAAGAGCTATCCAAGGCAATCAAGGGGAAGACAGTGAAGAACGCAAGGCTTGGGAAGTGCTACTTCTTGGGCATCAGGGCAATCAAAGAAGCTGACTCGAGGTTGGAATACTCAACCCCCTCAGTCAATTATTAGCTTAGGCTAAAATGCTTAGCATTGTGGATTAAATTAGAACGACGATAGGAACTCATCAAGTCCAAGAGACTTAATTTTTCAAGTCCAAGACCAAGATAAAAGCGTGTGATACAAAAACAAGAACTCAAAAGTACAAAGGAAAGTCGATTCCTGACATAAACATTGAGACAATATAAGAACAGAAAGGAACTAAAAACAAAACAAGCAATTAAGAACAAAGAGATATTGACCATCAGAGTGTGTATGGAGTGATTCTGGAAGTAAGTTCATGAACCTTAGATCGGGCAAGCATATAGGTAAGTTAGACTGACAAAGCATTAGATCATTAGAAACAAGTGTAGGAAGTACTACACGTTCGTGGGCTCAACAATTGAATACTTATCCTTACGAGTTGGGCTCAGATACCAATGAATCGAAAATGGCTTTTAGCACAAAAAGACCAGAAAGAGGGTTAAACATAGCATATTTGGAAAGACCCAAAGGATGCTACAGAACTCAATTAGAAATATGTCCAAACCAATCACTTAGGTGCTCGCATCTATGAGGATGGTTTGCAAAGATCAGTGGTGCAATTGCACAACCCTGACCAACCCATTGGATTGGATCACCCCATAGTGAAATTTGAGAGAGACGCATACATAGACAAAGAAGGAACAGTGTACATCATAAGTACTCAACCAAATCATACCAATGAGTCTGGTGTAGTTTAGTTAGATACAAAAGCTGAAACCCAAGGAAAAGAACCACTAGGAGAAGAACCTAGGACACTTAGAGTGAAATCTGTACTGACAAGAGTACTAATCCCAGATTGGATCCCTCAGAAAAATAGAAGCATAGAATTGTTTTTGAATAAGGAAACTGATGAAGCATTTTGGAGGTACAGAATGGAACAACCTAGTGAGGTAGGCTCCATCGAGATGATACTTCAGAACGAGTATTTGTAGTACCAGACCATGCGAGAAATACCTACACATGGAGAGGTGAGTTAGTATTCCCTCCATCTCGAACAAATGTAAACACGAGCCATCATGGTTCTGGGATATCCTCAGCCCATGGCACTCAAAGAGAGAAAAAAAAAGAGAGACCAGAAGTAAGTTTCACTCATCCCATAGGGAGAGATAGACCAACCATGGACACTGATAGAGTGGAAAGACAAAGGGAACCAAGAATACCAGGTGGTAGAGATGAATTTCCTCTACCTAGACCACCTGAACACCCAAGGATATTAAGACCCACTCAATTAGTAAAGTCAATTAAAAATTACTTTGATGGGACAGGAGATCCCTATGACCATGTAGCGGAATTTAAGCAGGTATAAAGAGCAGAGCAAGTAGAAGACATGTTTATGCAATATAATGCATTTGGACTAATGTTAAAGAACACAGGTTTAACTTGGTTCCAACCATTGCAACAAAGGAAATTTAGAGACATTCATCACTTGTTAAAGTCATTCATCACGAAATTCTCTAAAAGTGGAATCAGGCATGATACTTCTTCGTTAATTCATAGCTTCAAACAGACCCCTCAGGAAATAGTCAAGCTAGCAAGACGTATGTTTAGACAATATGTTGAAAGATGTCCGATGCAAGAGTTACCCTCACAGGCCAATCAAGTGCCATTTTTTTTAGATGGCCTCTTAAGCTCTAATCTATGCTCCTATGTATACTTGAAGGAACCCAGATCATTAGAGCAATATGTGAGAATTTGTATAGACATTGAGGACAATCTAGGAGATGAGTTGGAACTCTCAAAGGTCTATAAGGACTGAGATTGTTCATCTCTAGCATCCTCAAAACTCTCTAGCTTGATGGAAGGCCTAGCAAAAAAAGTGGCCCAAAAACTAGGAGTTTCTAGTAAACAGCTACCTAGGTTAACAACAAACAAGCGTTGTTACACCTGTGGTGGTGATCATATGGAAAATGTGTGTCCCAATGTAACACAACCACAAACCAAGCCTAGTGACCAATACTGTACAATTGAGATACGATACACGAATCACACGGTCCAGGACTACCCATACAACAAACAAGTAGTACGACAGAACTACCCGCAAGCATACTCCCAACCAGGTAGGTTTCAAGGTCAATACAATGCTCATCCTCATTATTATAGGCCTGCTCAAAATTATTCTTATCACGCTCAATAGAGACCACGACCTATTTTAGCTCAGCAACCACCCCTACCAGCGAATGTCATCCTAGTTAAATACGCTGCTGCAAAAGAAAACCTCAATAGGGCTTTAATGCCTTCTTCACCCCTGATCACAGAAAGTGACCCTAATTCTAACAGTTTCAACTCAACCCATGAAGATAGTCCACCCGCATATTACACGGAGTCACCAGAACATGTGGAAACATATCAATACGATAGTCCACCATTGGAACCCAATTGGGAGCCCGACTATGCCAATGTGATGTATGCGAATCCTAATTTGTGACCCAGTTAAGACAGCAAAGACCACAGGGCCCTAGAGGACCATGCTTTAGGAGCCAAGGAGATCATTTCATAAAGGATTGTCCACATCCTCCGATAGCAGGACAATCATAATACTATAACATACAAGGTTTTTGTGCCGAGTGTGGTAAAGAGCACGTCATTAGAGATTGTCCTAAAAACCCTACGAATGCTTCAAAAGTAACACCCATCAATGTAATAGGTATTGTACATAACGCAGATGGATCCAACCCTACATACATTCCTATCCAAGCTATAACAAGAGCCCAGGCGCTCTTACGGAATCAATAGCTTAATCCTGAAAAAATAGCCGAAGCTAGTGAAGCTAGAGAGTCTAGTAATAAAAAGAAGAAATCTTGGAAAGATTCCCGAGAAATAATTAAGAGGAAATGGAGTAAAAAGATAACTGAGTTGGAATCTAGAGCCAAAGTCCTAGAACTCACTTCTCAAGAATCTAATCAAGAGAATCAAGCTTAGAGATCAGGATCAATTCTAGCAGAACCCATGCCTGAAAACCTAGACATGATGTTTCCTGCATATCAGGCAAGATTAAAGGAAGGACCCCAGATAGATGAAATGAGTAAGAACTATCCACGAGCCGACTTAGAAATTGAGAGGACTAAAAGTTGTATGAAGATGGTAGAATTAGCACAAACTATGTTCGAAGCCTCTCTTTATCTTAATTGGAAAAATATAGAGGTAGAAGACAAGCTGTCTTCCATACATAAGTATTCACATGAATTTCTAAGAGAAATCCAAGAAGAGAAGTGGAGAAAAGAACAAGGAACTCATCCTCCTATTCAACAAATAGACGACTTGCAGGAACAATTTCCCCAAGATATTTCCTCTTTTATGATGATGTAGAGGAAGAACAACTAAGTGAACACACATATTTTGAATCCAATTCTTTGCAAGAATTACCTCACTTCACAGGACCTAGGGAAGCCAAGTCTATTAGCATGAGAGCACCCACAATAATAGTAAGGAATGAAGAATCAATTATCCCTAGAAACACGGAAGTGATAAAGAACACTAAAGTACAATGCCATCTCATTCTAGAGGAATTGTTGAAGGTTTAACAACAAACCAATTCCCCAAGCTTTCTACTACTCACTCGGAGATAGGATCACACAAGAAGGGTTTAGAGATACCCATAGAAAGAATAGGAGATGTAAGCGAGGGAGAGGAAGGTAACACTTATCTTCCGATAACCCACAAGGGCTACACCACCAAAGCCATCTTAGATTCAAGAGCCGGAGTAGCCATCGCTACTACTGCTTTATGGAAATGTTGGGGTAAGTTAGTATTAAGACCCACCAACATGAAGCTACAAATAGCTGACGAACACATCGAGAAGCCATTGGCTTACTAAAAGGCATATCTCTCACCACTTGTGGTGTAGAGTTTGAGCATACTTTTGCCATTTGTGATTTTGGGAAAAATCATGCTTACAAAATGATCTTAGGATGACCATTCATGCATCAGTTGCAAATCGTACAAGATTGGGGAACTAATTATTTGTACTTGCAACCTTTAGGAGTGACTACTAAAGTCAATCTTAAAGATTATTCCCATCGAGATGTACCCCCAATACAATGGAATACCATCCATAAGACAAGAAGAAATAGAGTCTATACACTCATTGGAATGAGACCCATCATGGTTGCACAAGGATACTCATCTATGGATGTGTAAGGTAGCAAAACAAGAGGAAGAACGATTAGAAGCTAGGACCTTAGGTTCAAAACGACATCCACGAGCTCTCCAAGAGCCAACTTATGCACCTATAGTATTTCCAGACGAGGAATTCAAGCCTCGTGGTTGGGTAGAAATCTTAGCCACGATGGACATAGCGGTGAACAAAGAACAATGGACCCCTCGTTGTGATGAAGACGGACTTTATCCTAGAAGAATGCATGGAAGTGACCCAAGACCAAGACGAGAGTAGTGATGAGGAGGACCTAGAATCCATCATCATGGAACCCTTCTGTTCCATAGAAGAGGAATATCTTTATATTTTAGAAGCCAAAACCCTTGAAGAGGAAAAGGAAAGTCAAATGGAACAACTTGATCTATCCCTACAAGATACAGAGAGTAAACAAAAGAAGAGAAAGAAATCACCTAAGACAAAAGAAGGAAGAAGAATCACTCATGGAAGTACCGGAGAACTTCAAGAAATATGAAATAGAAGATAGAAAAATCATGGTATGAATGCCTAAAAGAAAAGCTGATGTTGGAGAAGTGCATGATAACCGAGAGAAAACCAAAAAAATCATAGTCAGCATAGAAGAAGAAAAAGAAAAATGTACATACATAGGGCATGATTTGATGAATGAAGAAGAAGAAGAGTTAATTGCCCTATTACGTGAATATAGATATGTGTTCGCTTGGAGTTACAAAGACTTGAAAGGAGTAGACCTATATATATGCTCCCATAGAATCCCTATGACTCCAGACACAAAGCCTACGAAATAGAAACCATACATGTACAATGACAACTACGCTGCTAAGATTAAAGAAGAAATAGATCGTTTGATAGAAGCAAGATTCATTTACAAAATTGAGCATACCGAATGGGTATCCCCCATTGTGGTTGTGCCCAAGAAGAATGGAAAATTGTGTGTGTGTATTAACCTTAAAAAAGTTAATGCTGCCACTATTAGAAACAGTTATCCTCTTCCTATCACGAAACATTTATTGGAAAGAGTTGCAAGCAAGGACGTTTATAGCTTTCTTGATGGATTCTCAAGCTATAACCAAGTAGCCATGGCTCCAAAAGATCAACACAAGACGGCTTTTGCCACAGAGTGGGGCATATTTGCATTTCGTGTGATGCCATTTGGGCTAACAAATGCACCCGCCACTTTCCAATGACTTATGTGTCGTGTTTTTAAGGAATTCTTACAAAAGAATTTGGAATTTTATGTCGATGACATATGTACTCATTCGAATATGAGGCAAAATCATATCCTAGAACTAACACAAGTGTTTTCCAAATGTTGAGAATATCAAGTTTTTTTTAACCCAAAAAAGTGTGTTTTCATGGTCAGACAAGGAAAAATTCTAGGACACATTTGTCAAAGAACGGAATCTCTACAAATGAAGAAAAAGTGAAAGTGTTGCAGACCTACCTAGGCCAAATAACGTAAAAGAGGTACAGGCCTTCATGGGTCATTGCGGTTATTACAGACGATACATACACATGTATGCAATCATAGCCAAGCCTTTGTACTCTCTTTTGACCAAGTTTGAATGGACAGATGAATGTGAAAATTCATTCAATGAACTTAAATGATGCTTGTGCTTAACACCTATATTGACAACCCCAGATTGGAGCAAGCCATTCCATGTACATATGGATGCATCCAACTATGCCATAGGATGTGTGTTGGCACAACCTACGAAGGAAGGTAATCTAGATCTCCCTATAGCTTACACGAGTAGACAGTTGAATGCAGCAAAAATAAATCACACCACCACGGAACGTGAAGGATTAGGAATGATCTACGCAGTAAAGAAATTCAGGCATTATTTGTTGGCAAATAAGTTCAAGTTCTTCACGGATCATCAAGCATTATTGTACCTAGTCAATAAGCCTTGTAATATAGGAGGACTGATACATTGGTTTCGATTACTCATGGAGTACAACTTTGAAGTAGTAGTCAAGAAGGGAAAGACACACCTTAGAGCTAACCATCTCTGAAGATTAACTTGTGGAGAAGCTCCTCAAGGAATAGCAGATGAATTACCTAATGCATACCTATTTAACCTTGAGATAGTACCCGAATGGGCTAAGCCTATTGTCCCTATTCTCATCTATGGACCGAAGAATCCTAGGATAAGGATCAAAGAAGGAGAGATTACCAAGTCACAAAGATATCAAATAATAGCAAGAAGTATATATAAACAGGATATTAAGAAGATTCTTGCTTGTTGTGTAGAAGAATCAGAACATACAAATTGGTTGCAATTATTACATGCAGGTGCATTAAAGCAACATCGTTCTAAACATCGTACATTGCACATTCTGCATAGACTAGGAGTATATTGGCCTTCCATGGAAGCAGATGTCTACAAGATGTGTAAAGAATGCCCTGTTTGTTGTGAAAAACCACGAGTAGAACATGCCACGTTATATCATATGTCTCTTACACCAGAATGGAGTGAACCTTTAGTGACGTACTTGAGGACGAAAACATTCCCTCAAGGAATGACCTTAGCATGACAACGAAGTGTAAAGCAAGAAGCTCAAGACTATTCACTTATTGGCGACAATCTATACAAATGAGCACGAGATGGATACCTAAGACAGTGTGTTCATGAGAGCGGTTATTTGAGCGTATTAGAGACTGCACACCAAGGTGTTGCAGGAGGTCATTTTGGCCCTGATAGGAGAATCAAAGCCATACTCTTTGCAGGATTATGGTCGCCCACTTTTCACATGGATGCACATACCTATGTTAAGAGATGTGATGTGTGCCAAAGAACTCAGTTTGCCACTCGTGGAGATGAAATGCCATTGAAACCCATGATGGGAGGACACACATTTTCTAAGTGGGGTATAGACTTTGTAGGACCCATTAACCCCCTTGCAAAAGGTACTCATGTTGAATAAATCATAGTTGTGACAGATTATCTTACCAAATGGGTAGAGGCTAAGGCCACAAAAAAGAATGATGCACACACGATTGCAAAATTCTTATTTGAAAATGTCTTTACAAGATATGGACTGCCCATAGAGTTAGTGAGCGATCGAGGAACTCACTTTCTAAACCAAGTCATTGAATATT
Source organism: Ceratopteris richardii (assembly GCA_020310875.1). Taxonomy (NCBI): domain Eukaryota; kingdom Viridiplantae; phylum Streptophyta; class Polypodiopsida; order Polypodiales; family Pteridaceae; genus Ceratopteris; species Ceratopteris richardii. The sequence goes on from CM035406.1 coordinate 67,584,366, forward strand.
TGTTACAGGATTTTATGGTGATTCACAATAAATCTGCACCATATCATCCTCAGGCCAATGGTCAAGTAGAAAGCACTAACAAGATCCTTTGTAATGTACTGACAAAACTCGTGAACAACAAACGTTCAAATTGGGACAAACAATTGCATCATGCTGTTTGGGCATATCGAGTGGCCTACAAGACCATACTCAATGAGACTCCCTTTTAGATGGTTTTTGGTTAGATTGATGTGCTTCCTTTGGACTTCTTGATACCCACCCTTAAGATTGCAGAAGAACATCAGAGGACCGGCCATGAATTATCATCAAGAATAATGGACTTGGAACAATTAGGAGAAACCAAGCTGAAAGTAGCAATAGGCATATATGCAGCAAAGAAACGATAGAAAGCCTATTTTGATGCACATGTGAAAGAAAAAGGCTTAAAAGAAGGAGATTTAGTCCTAGTGTATATGCTGAAACAACATGCAAGGGAATTAGAAAAGCGAGGTTATGGACCCATGATCATTAACAGACTCTCGACAAGTGGTGCAGTACAACTAACCACCCTAGAAGGAGACATAATGCCTAATTACATTAGTGGCTATAGAGTCAGGATTTATTAGGAACCTCTTACTGAGGATATGCTTAGAAGACTCACGTTGGCAAAGAAGCATAAGGAGGAAGAAAAAATAATATGCGCTGAAGCTCATGTAGAAGCTATAGAACACATTAAATGCATGAAGCTAAGAAGACAAGGACTAGGGAGAGAACATTATAACGATCTTGAAACAACACCCAAATACCCCATGGCCATGTGTCAAGCAAAGTCAATTACTCATCCTAGCATATTGGATAGGAGACCATTCATTACAAACAGGCTAGAGCACGACAACCCTTGCCATGAGCTCAAGGCTTTAATTGATTCAGGTGCTGTGACTATTGTGATTAGATGGTCCCACTATCAGGACTCAGGAATAGAAATGCAGCCAATTGAGGCATACCTCATAGGGCTAGGGCATGGAAACCCCTTGCATGGGTGAGGTGGACCTTCCTATCCTCATATATGAAGTAACCATGATAGTGAAGCTCCTAGTGTGCCATGATGATGACCTGATAGAACTCCTAATCCTTGGCCAAGATTGGCTATATGATCACTTAGTGGACCTAAATCTTAAACAAGGACCCTTGCAGATTGGCACCTTAGACCAGCAACGAGTGATACCTCTTGACTTCCCTACCAACACTCCACCTGAGGTATGTAACCCTAGACCATACAAAATGCATGCGATGGAGGACCAGAAGATTTTCAACCAGATCCCTCGGCTAAGCACACTCCTTCCAAAGTGAACCCATGAGAGCTTGGAGATGGATACTTGCCAGACAAAAGAATGTCAGTAGATTTCCCCCGGGTCTTTGAGCAGCGGTCAGGTGGGTTACATCAGTGGTCAGGTGGACTGCATCAGCGGACCAATGGGCACAACACCCTGCGGTGCCCATCCTTCCACACTTCTTGCAGACTAGCCTAGATTTATGGTGCAAAAGATTGTACCTCCTAATGGGCAAGTTTTGCAAGTGTTGGACCTCCCTTCTTTTCCAAAGCAGAGTGTCCAACCAACCTCTCAGCCCCAACCAGGAAGGATTCACCCACGATTGAGGAACCCAGACCGACTACCATATCAGATGAGACAAAGAAGGCAACAATATCAACATCACAAAGCAAGTGGCATGAAACAAGTATGGGTCCCGAAAGGACCGAAAGCACCAATAATTTTCAACAATGTAGAGAAGGATAAGACAAAGTTTCAGCAGAATCAGAAGCAGTATCCAAGCTCTCCTCAACCTTCTTCCACCTCAACGAAGCCTCGACAGATTTGGATCACCAAGAAGTACCTAACAAAATGTCCCACACCCATGCAGATATGGGTACCCAAACAATGTATTATAGCTCAACACTCAAGCCATGTAACATATACCCATTAGAAATCTCTTCACCCCTCAACACCACCACATCCAATATCACCTTTTGTCCCTCAGTAGAAGCATACCACCCACTCAACAACCCTTAGGAGATGGATACCGAAATGAATCCAGAAGCTCTCTCATGACCAATTCTATAACATTAACCCCATCCCAAACAACCAACTCCCTTGTAGTAATTCTATCACAACTGAACTTTGTATAAACTCAATAGCACTAACCCACCATCACTTGTAATAACATCTCATCAAGCAATGTATCCACTATTTGAAGCATGTTGGTGTCTAGAGATCTGCATTAGTTTTGCAAAAATCATTTCATAAACCACCTCACAACACCTGGCTACACAGGTTACACATCGGTTATGGAAAGGGACTACGGTCTCACTTTAATGGGATCATGATTAATTTCCATACTAATGTGCTAATCTTTTGTAGCTGATCTTCTCCGCATTTGCATCCATCATCATACAGACAGAAGGACCGTCTGAAGCTGGCCCCAGTGTACCTGTGGTCAATTTTGGCGAGTTACTGGCTGAGCCACATCCTACATCACAACCACCTGAATTTCAAGGGTTCCCAAGACCAATACCGATTGATGATCCTCCTAGGGGATACATCGAAAAAGTTCACCATAATTCCCATTGGTTTCAAGGTTTAGTAGGACCTTTTGCGGACGCTGATTTTATTTTTGATGCCACGCTAAATTCTGACACTATTAAGTGGGGAAAGTATCATTTTTTCTCTAGAGAATTTGAAGCGCTCCAAAATACAGAAGAGTTAAAGCACATTTGGGTTAGAGTAGGTTTCACAGAATACTTCAGTGATCCATTACCTAAACCTCATTTTTATAGATGCTACTACCTAGTGACCATGCTTACAGCCTCCGAGAATAAGGACTTGTCAGGCACTTTCATTCTGCCATCTTTGGTAAATGATCCCCCTTTCAAAAAGTTCGATCTTTCAAAAGACCTCATTCGGGTAGCCATTAAGATCCACGGAACTCACATGCTGATAGAGTGTGAAAGGCTTATTCCAGAGCCGATGAAGTGTGGTGATGTTGTGAAATGGGAAGACATTTCGGCCATTACACCTGAATTGTCTAAGCCATTACGTATATGTATGCAACATTTTGTATTCCCGGCTCAAGATCGTTTCACTATTCTGCACAAGCGTATTTGGTTTGGATTATATCTAGCATGTATTGGGCCCCAAACCATAGATCTTGCAAGTTGGATCATTGATCAGTTGTACTTAGCTCAATAGAGATGGGAAAGAAAAAAGGTCATCCATGGATGTTGCGTGCTCACTCGAATTGTTTACATGTGTTTCACATATGATTTGTCTATAGAACGCGCAATGACAAGCGAAGAATTGAAAGCATTCAAAGGAACAACCAAGAAGGCCAAAAAATCTAGCAAGGGACGGGCAAGCAAATGCATGCATGGATCTATCCCATGTTTGCAAGTTCCAGAGTCCCCGTCACCTCAACCATCTCCAGAACAGTCACCAACAGAACCACCTGCACCTATACAACCCATCAGTATACGCTTGTCACGATCGGTTATCACAGAAGCTACTACCAGTGTTGTTACCTCTCAAGCAACGATAGTCCACGAACCCACCACTATAGCAGCAAAAATTCCCACCACCATCGGTGCAAAAGCATTCACTTTCCCTATACGTAACTTGGAAGCAGAACCAACGAACACCACTTTTGACTTCGAAATGCATGATGCTTTTTCAAGCGAATTCCAATTTTCAGAAGGTCAATTCTTCTCACAGGAGTATGAACGTCCCAATTACCCTACCACACCCCATGATCAACCACAAGAGTAAGTAGTCTCCAGCTCAGAAGAAGAGAGGACAGAAATCGACAATGAAGACGGAGATGATGAAGCCAGTCAGGACAGCCACGACTCTCAAGAAGATGTGCAACATGACGAACAAGAACAACAAACTGAGACACAAGGCGACACAAGTACGCATGAAGATGACATGTTTGAGGCAGCTGCTTACAAAGTTGCCAATCAAGAAATTATACCACACTATGCAGGCAATTTGGGCACGCAGAAAACTCTCAAAAGAAGAAAGTCAAGCGATTGAAGAACAAGAACTCGCCATAGGAGGATTCGAAGAAGCTTACATTCAAGGTTTCAGAGAATTGGTTAAATCTGTCGGCACCAATGAAGTACTTCGCTATTTACGGAGGAAACCACTACCAAAATTTGACCCACAGCGAATCAATTTGCTATCAAAACTGGGTCAATATATTCGCGTACCAACGGATGCCCAGTCTTCACAACATGCCAAGGAAGCACGACTTATTTCGGAAGACCAATCTGAAGAAGCGACCATTGTCATCAACTCCCCGCCTCATCCTTCCACTGTAACTACCACTACCACTACAACTATCGAAGTACCCACTACACCACTTGCTCCTCTTTCACCTCTCGTACCTCCAGTATCTCGTGTACACCCTACCTTTCCAAGACCATCCAGGTTCCTGCATGGTGCGTAGAAGAAGCCCTAGTTACCTCAACCCCTCAAACTCTTCCTGCAACCCTCCCACCTATCCTCCCTTCGCTAGCTCCCACCATTCCCTCCAACCCATTTCTAACTCCATCCTTTCCTTATTTCCCCACTCCTCCCAGACCTCTATTCCCATTTTCCCCTCCCATGACCTTCTCACATGTTTCACCTCCCCACCCCACTATATTCCCTCTATCCTCCCTCTCCGCCAAGCGATACGAGAAAACCAGTCTGTAATTCATTCCTCAACCTTTGTAAATCCTGTTTTCACACCCACTCAAGCACCCACTATCACTCCACTCTTCATGGTCACCGCACTTGACACCATGTCCAATGACATGGACATATTGCTACCCACTGCACCACCACTCATCTCATCCATTTCACCACCACATTTAGGCACGTCACATTTCTCCACAGTCACCACTGCATCCACTTTACCATCCCTATTTCCCCTTCCTCTTGCATCAACACCCACAACCATAGCATATTCACTCACTTCACCGTTAATATTGTCACCCACAATCGGCACCGCATTTCGTCAAATGTTTTCTTGCATGAAACAAGTTAGAGATGAATTCACATCTCTAAGGACCAGCTACCAGATGCTACAACAAACAACCGCAGATTTACAGGTGCAATGAAACTCATTATCAATTGAGAACGCCTCCCTTAACACATGCGATCAAGAGCTACGCCAGGCCTACCATACACTTGAACTAGAAAGTGAATAGAAGACAAAGGAAGCCATTATGGATATCGACAATTTTTTAAGGGCTCAAACCATTCAAAATGTGACACTCACTCGAAACATGGGACTACTAAGACACCACCTAGCAGCAGCCAAAGAAGAGAATCGACGCTTGCAGGAATAGAACTGAGAAAACCTCGAAGTTGTTTTAGATCAACCCGACAATCCTCTGAGTCCCAACTGCTTTAAAGCCATCCCCTTTAAATCTATGAAGATATTATTGGAAGAACATGTCAGAATACTAGAAGATTATGACAGTATGAATGAGGCATATCAGAAGCTCAAGGAAGACCATAAAGTGCTACAGTTACGAACACCTGCACAACAAACACCACCAGCTCCTGAGGTCACACCTCTAGAGATCATAGAGGAACTCAATGCTTTACACGTTGAGGTACTTACTCTTCAAGCACAAATTACTGCCTTTTGTGAACCCCCTAGGCCTGATTCCCCACCTGAACTCCCAACTGAGGAAGAAATTGTGTCTATCCCAGTGGAGGAAACGTATGAAGAAGCCTAGGAACCAACAACCCATCCCAGGCGGACGTGTCACAATTGAAGGCCAGACCACCTTTGAACTCCCTACCCCCGCATGGATGAAGACTGTAGAAGAACTTGGACAAACCCACTCAGCACGCGTGGAGGCTCAATTACATGCCATGGCTATGATAGAGGAACACATTTTACAATCACCTTACTTCACCCACTTGGCCCCTCGAAGGTATATATCTGGCCATGAGCTACAATATAAGCCGTATTTCATGTTAATGGCAAAATATCAATTGGTGATCGAAAAGGAGATAGGCAAGAAACCCTCACATGCAACTCAGTTTGAGCCTTATGACTTGCCACCGGAAGCGCAGAGTGGAGAAATCTTTCAACCAACTTAGCCCTAGGAATTATTACAACAATATCAAGAAATGATGAGCACATGGGTCAAGGCACCACTACATTTCAAGTATAACCCATGTTGGGGACCGATCCCATGATGCCACTCTTGGAAGGCCTTTGCAATCAAAGTGCAGAATAATAAGCAGTGCCAGGACTGGCTTAATCACCCCTATTTCACACCACCCCGTGGACCACCCATAGTCGGATACATGATGGCAAGGACTCGCCACTGGCTCCCACACTTATGCCGCATAGATGATGTTGCCGTGCATATGATTGTCAGAGTATTTGACATGATGCAGACTGATTTTAAAATCTTCCGTCGCGTCAAGGCACCACACATTAACAACCTGGGATTTGAGCATGGTAATCAGGATTTAGCGTATGATATGAGCACGACACCATCGCTCCGAGTGTGTTATGCCTGGCACTACTGAATCAAGTATTTACCGGCATGTTACAGAATGATATTTGAAGAGATGTTTACCATTGGCTTTTGGGAATACCATTCAGAGGTATTCATAAGCAAGCCCACACACCTACTCCAATTATTTTCTTGTGAACAACTCGTGTACTCCACGCACTACAGACTCCCGCCACCAAAAAAACCCCAACCCATAGATTGGGAAAAACTTGAAGCAGATCTTGCAAGAGGTATTCGCATTTCAGAGCACACCCTTGCTCATGAGCTCCTACAAAACTATATCCAATAGACCCCGCAACAAGATATTAATTTGAATCTCACTAAAATATCTCTAACATATATCAACATAAACACTATACATGTCAAAGAAAAGAAAAGTGGCATATGTCATCCTTGATCATCACATGTTGAGCTTGATATATCAACACTCCCCCTCAAGCTGAACATCATGTCTTCTAATCATGGCATCTTCCAAAACTTCTTCAACTTCTCTCCTCCAAAAATGCTTTAGTGAAAATATAAAAAACTTGATCATATGTCCTCACATAGACAAGATCAATATCACTAGACAATACCTTCTCCTCAATGAAGTGATAATATACCTAAATTATATGCTTTGTTCTAGCATGAAAAAGAAGGTTTTTTGCTATTTGTATGTTTCTTAGATTATTACAATACTTGTAAATAGGTTATGCCTAAATCTACAAGTAGAATATCTAGCCATGATGCCTCACATTCTGCCATTGCAACTTCTCTATGCTTAGCCTCTATACTTGAAAGAAATAGTGGGTTGCTTCTTACTGCTCCATGTAATATTAGCACTCCAAATCAAAAAATAAAAATACTCTAGTAGATCTTCTATCTAAAACACTAGGAGCCCAATCTACATTGGTATATCCATGAACCTATAATTCTACACCAACTTCATGCAAGAATGCATACTCAAAAGTTGCACTCACATAACTTAGGGTGTGTCTCAAAGATTCTAAATGTGGTTTCCTAGGAGCCATCTTAAACTAACTCTTAAGTCCCAAAATATAGCTTAAATCATGCCCCGTAATTGCAAGATGGATTAAACTTCCCATATTGCTTTTGTACATAGTAGCATTTTCCAATGCTTCACTAGAGGTAGCCCCCCACTTCAAATTTTCATCCAATTTTTTTCCTCTCTACTTTCTTTTGGTTAAGGATAGGAATAGTTCCAATTTGGGTGCTTGGGTGGGATGGCCTAGATTGCTCTAAGTCTCTTAGTTTCTCCAAAGCTCCAAACTACGGGTTATACTGAACTAATTAACAACACCAGAATGCATAGAAAATTCTCTAAAGTTCATCATTGAACTTCAAGAATACATATTGCCGAACTATAGGACCAAATATTTTTAACCAATAGATTATTTGCAAAAATAGTACTACTGCAATGGGATCACACTCTCTTTCAAAATCTCACTCGCATGTTCACACCCTTATTTAGTAATTTTGGCAGCAAATTATACATAAAATTGATTGTGACGATCTTTGATGGTTTAGATAAATAGATAACACACCACAAGCAGGCATAATGTTGCAACAACTAACAAACACCGTGGATTATGCAAGAAGGAAGAGACCATGCGTGAAGCATCACTCACTAGACACGCAAGCACACACCAAATTGTTCCCCGTACAATAGGCCCAGAACACACTTTGATTAATTTCTGAATAGTTACAATGTATAGTCTTGCCTTTTTGGTCAAGATTGTTCAGCATATCAAAATTACAACATTAATCATTGGATGGCCTAACATTGGCATTCTTGGTGGACCTGGAGCCAAAAATACTTTTTCCTATGCATCCTCTAGTTCCTCGTCTCAAAGTGAATGGAGGTCGGTTTGGAAGGATTCCTTCAGTTTGTGGAAGCTCTGCTAGATCTTTTTTACCGTTATTTTCAACAATGTTTGAGACAAATGTAGTAGAAGCTTGACAACTAGAAGCAACTGTAGAGGCTATGTCCTTATTTTGCACTTCAACAAGTTGGATACTGAACTCCTCTTGCAAGTAAAAATCTTGCTTAAGAATGTGCTTCCACCTTCTCCTCTTGTCTTGGGCTTGCTGAAGAGCTTGAGCTTCCTCGGCTTCGGCCTATTCTAGTCGAGTCTAGAGGTGGAGGATTTTGGCCTTGTGGGTAGAAGCAACATCCGTCAGTTGTGAAAAATCTATAGAGATTCGAGAGTTGGTCTCTATAGACCTTCAATGGTCTATTGTAACAACTCTTGCTCTTGTGTTGATTGTTGTAGTTTGGAATCTAATTTATGCAGTGAGGATTTTTGCACAACGGTCTCATGCTCATGCTCGATGATCCAATGGAGGTGGTAGATGTTTGATTCTTGTAGATTTTGGGCCTGCTTGGCAATGAGGTATTTTTCTTTAATGGCTTCTTTCAAAATTCCTTCAAAATATTAAGTTTATTTAGACTCCAGTTAACACTGCTCTATGAGAGTGTAGGAATCTTCAATACGGGTGGAGAGATCGGCTTGGAGTTCTTCGAGCTGATGCTATAGTTGGTAGTTATCATGTTGAAGATGGTGGCAAATACAATGGAAGTTATCCATTTCTTGAGTAATCAAATTGTGCATATGCACAAGGTAAGTGATGAGATGGAAGGACTCATAAATAAACCAGTTTTCACTAACAATGTGTTAGCACTGCAACCGATATCGGCTATAGACATCGGCGCCAAGGAAGTATGTAAAAGGAGATGCATGAAGATCGAGGGACCAATGCCATTCAATTTTCAAAAAAGGTTTTTCTCATTATTATTGATTAAATTCTCAAAGAGTGATTATAATCAAACATGTAACATACATAATATAGAAAATCCAGTTTTTGTAATGAGCCACTCCATTTCGTGAAAGCCAAGGAGTCCTCTAGCTTGAGGATCCTAGATAGATCACGCATACCAAGTTTTATAATTTTTGGACTTCATTTGAACCTCCAAAAAAGTCGTAGAATCAATTTTTTTACTAGGCCAGACAGAAGGTTCGAAACGAGTCAAAACTAGTCAAAAAAATATAAAGATAGTTACAGAGCCCATTTTGAGAGGTGAGAAGGCTAGAAGTTAGTTGGACTGAGTATTTTAAGAGCTACTTGAGTAATGCAAGAATAATTTATGCATTCCATTGTGTCCCCTCTTGCCTCTACCTTGTGTGTGTATGCATGTGTGCATTAGCTTGTTCCTCACATTCACCTTTGCACACTTCACTCATTCATGATCTTCATATCACCCTACCTCTTCCATGGATTGAAAATTGAGGAGGTGGAGCTTCTTGATCTAGTACTTACCATTGTCTAGAACAATACCAAAATTGGCCCCATTGCTGGGGACAAGCTCTAGGACAGACATGTGATGGTAAGAGTGTTTGGAGATTAGCATTGGAAGGTAATTGATTAGCACTTTGTTGTTGTTTTTGTGGTATTTTCATCTTCTTTCACCTCCCCTAGACTCATCTGTCATTCCCACATCTTCTTTTTTCATCGTGAAAATTCACCATATCCACCTCTTCTCATTTCCCTCATTTGTGTATGTGAGAGAGAGAGAGAGAAAGTAGAGAGTGTGTTTGCATATGTTTGTGAGTTTTCTTTGCAAGATATTGATTTAGTATGAGATAACAACACTCTACAAGTAAAATTTCTAAGTTTTCACAATCTCTACTAAATGTCTTAGACCATCATGATGGTCTGAGAAGTCCATGCTTTTGTGAACACATCATATTGAGGGTGAAGAGCATCTTACTGCACTAGAGGATCCATAGCTACATCCTAAAAATTTGGATTTGTTTGCACCATCACAATTGGCTCAAGCCATCATGATGGCACATCACCATAACGATTAGCTCAAGCCATCGCGACGATATCGAACCATTGCAATTGGCTCATGCCATCATGATGATGTCTAACCATTGTGATTGGCTCAAGCCATTGGGAATACTTGCATACCATCCTGATGACCACCCCAACCATGCCATCATGATTGATTCATACCATCATGATGCCCTCAGACCATCATGCCTATTGACCATCGTGTGTGGCTCATGCCATCGAGATGACCATCGACCATTGCGATTGTCTAATGCCATCACGACAATTGATCACACCACACAATGGGCTCAAGCCATCGCAACAAGACTAGAGCATCATGCCCATTGTTGATGATCACAATGACCACCACACCATCCTGATTGTGCCACATCATCACGATTGGGTAAGACCATTGTGATGATTCATGACCATCGTAATCCTACCACACCAACACGACAATTCAATTGAAATGGCCAAAAAATAGGGTTTTTATTTTCTTACAATATAAGAGCTAACTTTTGGTAATTTTTCAAGAAATTGGTGCAACTTGGGACAAAAATTATTTGACAAGACAAGAGGCTAAGGAAAATAAGAACAAATCAAGTAACTAAGAAACAAAGAATCTCCGTGACAACAATTCACATAGACCACTTGAAGGAAACAAATTCATGAACCTCAGAGCGTGGAAGCACATAGGAAAGGCCGACTGATGTAGTATTAGTTCATCTGAAGCTAGTGTTAGAACCATGGTAGGATCTTGGGCCCAACAGTTGAGTGGTTATCCATATGAACTAAGCTCTGAAACAAGTGAATCAGAGATTTCCTACATCATGGAGATACAAGAAGGTGGTTAAGGGTTAGCATACTTAGAAAGACTTGAAGGGCCATACAAAACTCAACTAGAGTACATCCAAACCACCCAAGTAGGTACTCATATTTATGAGGATGGTTTGAGAAGGTCTATCATTCAATTTAGAAACCCTGATCAACTTGCTGGATTGGAGCATCGAGTGGTTAGAGAGAGATGCGATAAGGAAGGAACAATTTACATAATGAATTCAAAATAGTAATTCCTCAATGTGAAATGGGTAAGACACAACAAGGGCAACTAGATGGTGAACCTAGAACACCAAGAGGGCAAATCTATGTGACATGGATGCTCAACCCAGAATGGATCGCTCAAGATAACAAGATTATTGAATTATCCTTAAATAAGGAGACAGATGAGGCATTTTCAAGGTATAAGTCTGAGCAACCGAGTGAAGTAGGAATGATCACTATCTATGAGTTCAAGGATTTGGAGACACCTAGAAAAGTAGTGTACCTAGATAACACATGACAATGAGCATTTATGGTATCTGAACACAGGAGGCATGCCTACACATGGAGGGGTGAATTGGTTTTTCCCCCACCATGAAGCCAATGTTGTCTTTAGCCACTAAGGGGTAGGAACATCCATGGCTCATGGCCTTCAACAAGAAAAAGGCAAGGAGAGACCTGAAGTGAGCTTTGCTAACACATGGAATATTTTAGTGCACCACTTCCCAAACCTAAGTTCTATTGATGTCATTATCTTGTCACCACTTTACAACCACTAGTTAGGAAGGAGCTTTCGAGTACTTTTATACTGCCATCATTGGTCATGGATCTACCCTTTAAGAAGTTTTATTTCTCCTTTTTTGGGTAGAACTTTCATGAGAATATTGCAAATAGTGCAAGATTAGGGAACTAATTCCTTGTCCTTGCAATATTTAGGGGTAACTCCCAATGTCAACCTCAAAGACTATTCACATAGAGATGTACCAACCTTGGAGTGGAACACTATCCATAGAATATAAATGATACTGTGTGCTCCATAGGATCAGATCCTTCATGGATGCACAAGGATATACATTTATGGATGTGTAAGCTTGCAGGACAAGAAGAAAAGATGTTAGAATCCAAAGACATAGGAGCTAGAGGAATTCATAGAACACTTTAAGACCTAACCTTAGAAACATATGATCTTTCTTGACAAAGAATTTGAACCCCAGGTTTGGGAAGAAATCTTAGCGCCTATGGACACAGAGGTAAATTAAGAAAAATGGACCCCTCCTTATGATGAGGAGGGCTATGATATTTCAATATTCATGTGTGAATCCATCATTGAGGAAAGTGAGTCTAGTATATATGTATCCGTAGAAACAAGCAATGAGGACTTAGGATCCATCATCATGGATCCCTTTTTGTGCCTTAGAAGAAGAGTACCTATACTTGATAGAAGTGAGGACTCAAAAACAAGACGAATGTAAGAGTAATGTGATGCTAATTAGGCAAGTAAACACCGAAAGTAAGAGAAATAATAAAAAGAAGAATACCCCCACACAAGGAGAAGAAGAATCCTTCTTTGAAGTGCCTCATAATTTCAAGGAATATGAAATAGAAGATAGGAAAATAATGGTAAGGATGCCAAAGAGAGAAGCTCTCATGGGAAAAGCATATGATAACAAAGAAAAAACCAAGAAAGTTGTGGAGAAAATTGAAGACAGAGAAGAAAGAAATACATATATAGCAAATGAATGGAGTGAAGAAAAAGAGCGGGAACTCATCAAACTACTAAGAGAATATAGAGATGTGTTTGCTTGGAACTACAAGTACTTGAAAGGAGTGAACCGAGACACATGTTTTGTTCATAGTACAGGACAAGGTATAATATCTTGTCAGAGACACAAAGGAAGCACATAGGTCATTTCATAACCCAAAAAGTGATTTTCATCACTAAAACAATGTAATATATGTACATAGATCCAATTATCGCATGTACGACTCCATTTCCTGCAAGCCGAGGAGTCTTTGAGCTTGAGGAGTCGAACTAGATAGCTCATACCAATTTTCATAGTTTTTGGAAGCCGTTAGGTACCTCAAATTAGATGTAGAACCTATTTTTTAACTATGCCAGTCACTAGATATGAAACCAGTCAAAACTAGGTAAAAACTATAAATAGAGCTAGAGAGCTCACTTTGAGAACTTTTTGACACTTTAGAAGCTAGGATTATTGAGCGAGGAGAGCTATTGTAATTAGTTTATGATGAATATGAGTATGAGCTCTTCTCTTTCCTTCCATTGATCTCCATTGCCACTTTCCTATTGTCTGTGTGTGTGCATGTGTGTGTATCCATTTGCGTTTCTCACCATCACCTTCGCGCACTTCGCTTGCTCTTGATCTTCATATTAGACTACCCTCTCTGCGAAGCATCAACTCCAAAGTACATAGGTACTTATTTGGTGTCATTTGCAAGCTAAGAGGCCCTACTACATAACCCTGAAGTGAAATAGGCAGGTACAAAGGAGGATTTGGCAGTACCACCTCACTTCCTTGAGGTATCCATCCATATCTTCCAACAGTGGTATCAGAGCAAGTTGAGGTAAAATGGGAGATGGTTTCCCTTCGTTTATTGATAAATTGGACATGAATAACTATCCAATATGGTCCTTGAGGATGAAGACATATCTAGAAGGAAGGAGTCTCTATGGATACATATCAGGAGATGAGGAGATGCCCATTTTCAGAAGCAAAGGACAACCTACAAGAGAGGAGCTTGAAAGACTCAACTCATGGTGTGCCAAAGATGCTTTAGGAAGGTCATATCTACTTAACTCTATTTTTTACTTCCTTTTTCCTCACATTAGGAACTATAAAACTTCCCAAGGGACTTGGGATACATTGTCTTCATATTTTTCTTCCAACACAAGAGCTAGAAAAAATCAATTATGGATTGAGTTTACCACTCAAAGGAAGCAACCCAAGGAGAATGTTTCAGAGTATGTGACCAAGGTTAAAGATGTAGCTGATCAATTGGCAAACATAAGAGAGGAGATTGAAGAAGAGCAAATAGTGAGGCAGATAATCAATGGTATCAAGGCAAATGATAAGTGGGAAGCCTTCACAACCGCTATGGACTTATACATGGACATGCAGATTCCAGATCTTACCACACTCATGGGACAACTCTTTACCCATAAAGCCAAGCTTAAAAAAATGGAGAACCATCAAGATGTAACAACTCTTCTGCCCTATGCATAGATAAAGGAAATTCTAACGATAAAGGGAAGAACAAGAAACTAGAGGATGAAGGCACTACTTCTCAAGCTAACTATGCACGGAGAGGTAAGAATTCAAGAGGAAGGGGTAGAGGAGGTAAGCAAGGTAGGGGGAGACCTTTCAACTCTTTGTTGATATATTTAGGTAGTGATGTGTGTGAACACTCTAGGAACACCATGGCACTTTTTTCCCTCTTTAGGAGGTTTCCCCCTTGTATATACACCTATTGCCCTGATGGTCTACTTACCTTTGTACATTCTAGTGGTAATACATTGAGTATTGTGTGTTGTGCTCCAAGCTTCTTCTTCTTCCTTGTGTTGTTCGCATGCTTTCATAGACATCTAACTCCAACAATTGGTATCAGAGCAGGTTGTCCCTTCATCTAGGGCGTCATCCACACCCCTCCGGTCGCAATCTCATAATTGCACGAATTTTGGTGAGCATATTCAACGTGTTTCCAAGATCAAAACTGCTTCGCTTTCTGGTGCAAAAATCACGATCTCAGCTTGTTTTGGTCTCCGAATGCACTATTTGAATGCTTGTGCAGGCTATTTTGTTTTTTTGTACCAAAGGTATATACCAGTTTTGGTTCACCACTATAAGCATGTTGAAGTCTACTACAAGTCTAGTAGAATTCGACTAGGTAGTTCTGTTCAACTTTTTGAGATACAATTAATTTTTTGCATCAAGGTATTTTAGTCATGAACCATGGTTGAAATCAGTGATGTATTTCGTTTGTTGGCTGTTGAGGATAAGTTGGATGGTACCAACTACCCATTGTGGGCTTATATGATGCAACATGTATTGGTTGCAAAAGGACTATGGAACATTGTATAGGGTGTTGAAAAACATCCTATCACACCTGTAACTGTTACAACTGCAGGCACTAAAGCTGATGGAGAAGGTGTCAAAGATGATGGTATTCTCCATATTCCTGTTAGTGATGTAGTTTTTGTTGCACCTACTGGCAAAGCTAATTTGTTGGGATGGCAGAGATGCCTAGGCACATGCATTGATAGCTTTGTCTGTCAAACGTGCCATTATTCCTCACATTCGCTCTTGCAGAGCAGTTAAGGATGCTTGGGATACACTTAACACATTGTAATGAGGCTCGTGTTTCTTACCTCCGAAAACAGTTGGAAAGTGAGCACATGAATGAAGGTGATTCTATGGACAATTTTCTAACAAAGATCAAAGCTTTGAAGGAATAGTTGATTTCTGCTGATGAGGTTATACCAAATAGCTCACTTATGCAGACCGTTCTCAATGGTCTTCGTGATTCATATCAGAGTTTTGCTTCTACTCTTTGGTTAATGATGAAAGGAAATCCAAATGCCTTGTCATTTGAGAAGTTAGTCTCTATTCTGTTGTAGGAAGATCAGTCTAGGCAGAATAGGTCCATTATGCGTGTTGGAGATCAAGCTTTCTTGGCTAGTCTGAAGGGCAAAGGAAAATGGAGCTCTTCAACTAATAAGTAGAAATCTGCTAATTCTGCACAATCAAAGAGGGAAGACAAAGATGAAAAGAAATCAAAAAAGCAAAAATTGTTTTGCAAGTACTATAAAGGAAATGATCATATCATAAAGAACTATCCAAAACTGGCTGTTAAAGAGGCAAAGAATAAAGAGGTTGGAATGGTTGTTGTAGAGGCCTCTACACCAAAAACAGAGTCTGCTAATCTTGTGCAGGAAGAAGAATGGATGTTTACTACTGTTTGTAGTTTTGACCCATCTTCTCATAAGCAGTGCATGTCTAGTGTAGATCAGATGTTTGGTACTTTCATAGTGGGGCGACCAAACATATCACCTCGTAGTGCAGTTTCTTCACTTCACTCGAGCCTGCCCCTATAGGGAATACTGTCACATGTGCCAACAACTCCTCTTATCCAGTCATGGGAGTTGGTAAGATCATTTTGACTACTGTTGATGGTAGTTCTTTCACTTTGTTAGATGCTTTACTTGTGCCAGGGATCAAGAAGAATTTGTTATCAGTTTCAGCTTTAGCCAAGATCGGCTTGATTGTGAAATTTTTTTATGACAAGTGTATAGTTCATGATCTATCAAATGGTGTTGTGATTATTGCTTCCAGCATTTTATTCCATGGGCTATATAAGCTCATACACTATGAAAGATCTATGAATGATTCAGCATGTGCAGTACATGATTCTCAGGCTATGGCAGATGCAAAGTTTTGGCATGCACGCTTTGGTCATCTGAATTTTGCTAGTTTGCTATGCCTGCAGAAATCGGAAATGGTGTCCTCTTTGCCCAAACTTGAGGCACCCGGTAAACATGTATGTGAAGGCTGTATTTTGGGGAAAATTCAGCGTTCCTCATTTCCAGAAGATGGTTCTATTCGGGCTACTCAAAAATTGCAACTTGTACATAGTGATGTTTGTGGTCCTATGCAGACACCATCTTTTGGAAAGTATCTTTACTTCGTGAATTTCATCGATGATTTTTTGAGGCGTGCATGGGTATATCCATTGAAGGCAAAGTCCAAAGTTTTCATGTGCTTCAAACAGTTTTTGGTTTTGGCTAAAAATCTATCAACTTTTTCTGACTCTAACTGGCCTGGTTTCTATGACACTCGTGTGTCCACTAGTGGCTTTTGCTTCATGCTTGGTAGCTCATGTATATCTTGGTTGAGCAAGAAGCAGCCTACTGTGGCCTCTTCGAGTTGTGAGGCTGAGTATAGGGCAACTTTCACAGCTACTATTGAGTGTGTGTGGCTCATACATCTTATGGCTTATTTCCATGTTGGTCACTCTTCTGCCACCACCGTCTTCACTGACAGTCAGAGCACATTGGCAGTTACGAGGAACCTTATGTTCCATGCTCGCACTAAGCACATTGATGTGCATTATCATTATGTCAGGGAGAGGTTCTCTACTAGGGATATCAGCTTGGCATATGTGCCCACATAGGAGAACATTGCAGACCTTTTCATGATGGCTATGCTTAGGGAGAAGTTTGAAGCTTTCTGCAAACCTTTGGGCTTACTTCCTTTTGTCGAATGATTTCCACATAGCTTGGCACTTCCTTATACATGAGTGCCAGCTACTTGTTCACCGCATCACTCCCAGGGGGGATTTGTTGATATATTTAGGTAGTGATGTGTGTGAATACTCTAGGATCATCCGGGCACTTTTTTCCCCCTTTAGGAGGTTTTTTCCCCATGGCTTGTATATACGCCTATTGCCCTAATGGGCTACTTATCTTTGTACATTCTGGTGGTAATACATTGAGTATTGTGTGTTGTGCTCCAACCTTCTTCTTCTTCCTTGTGTTGTTCACGTGCTTCCATAGATGTCTAACTCCAACACTCTTCCCCATGCAACATATGTGGACTGTCTAATCACACTACAGATGAGTGCTATGGGAACTTCAAGAATCAGAGAGGAATAGGATTTCAAAGAGGTGGCTACTCACAATCAAGAGGAAGGTTCAACCATAATCAAGGCTACAACCATGGCTACAACAACAATTATCAAGGAGGATACAAATCAAGGAAGGACTTCAAGAATTACACAAAGGATCAAAAGGATTCTCTTCTCATTATGAATATGACTTGAAAACAAGGTATGAATGATGAACACCTCTTCTATATTGACTCATGATGTTCAAACCATGTAGTAGGCAATGTAGCTCTTCTTTTTTATCTTGAGGAGCCCAAGGGAAAGCACCAAGTGCAAACAGTTGATGACACTAAGCATTCAGTGGTCAAGGTAGGAAATGTCAAAACCTCTTATGGGAATAGAAATCTATTGAGTAGGGTTCTTTATGTACCTACTATTACCAAGAATCTGATGATTGTTGGACAGATAGTGGAAAAGGGTTTGCAGGTTAGGTTCAACAAATATGGAGCTTTTGTGGAGGATCCCCAACATGGATTCAAGAGAATTTCCAAGGGAGAAAAAATAGGTAGAGTATTTACATTTGAGCTTGAGGACACTAGAACTTTGCACTTTATAATTACAAGGATCAAACATTCTTTGAGTTAGAGATTTGGCATAAAAGATTAGGGATTTGGGACTTCATACTCATTCACCTATGATTTTTGGTGGCAATACAAGGTCTTTGCATCTTGTAGCCAATCCCATCTATCATGCAAGAACCAAGCATATAGAAGTACACTATCACTATGTTAGAGAGAAGCTATTGAGCAAAGAGATTCAACTTGGATATGTATCCGCAAATATGCAATGTGCATATTTTTTTACCAAAGCACTTGATGGTACTAAACTTTTCAGGTTTAAAGACATGATTGGATTGCAGGATATTCAAGAGGATTGATGAAGCTATACAAGCCAAGATGTTTGGCTTGAGGGGGAACTATTGGTGCAAGCACACAGGCCTTCACACTTGGCTAGGCATGGAAGGAAGAATGTACAGTCACTTTATGAAGCATGTGAACTCTGGCTTGTAATTTTTTTTATCATTAACCATTGTAAAAGCTATGTTTACTTGAAGAATCTTATAATCCCAAACATCTCTTGGAGTTTGGAGAACTAAGAGCTATGAGATACATTTGATGAACTAACTCCTAATTTGGAGGAAGCACTTTTAGGTAGAAGCAAAGTTTGAATTCAAAATTCAAACTTGGAGGTAAATCACTTATAAAAGACTTGGAAAACTTGCGGCCATTGAGCCCCCATTCTTGAGCTTATTGTTGACCCTTTATGGAGGATAAGTGGATTACACCATAACTCACTTGGATCACTATCATTGGGCGTCACTCTATGCCAATGATCATGTACAACAATGTTCTATAATACATTTACATCATTGATCATCTCTGTCTACTTCTCTGCTATGTCTACTCAGAATAGTGAACTTTGCATGACCATAGCGCAATGATTTCTTATCCATTTTACATGATCTATAGCTTGTTGGAACCAGCTCAAAATCTATTTTAAGCTCCCAAATTTTGAGGGCATTTATTTCAGCCAATTTGGAGAAATCTGTGTTGAAGTGTTCTCTAGTCATTCTTTGCTCAGTCCCTAGAAAATGAGGGGTAAGCATCCAATTTCTAAATTTATTGCTCACTGTATGGTTTATCATTTTAAGTGATTCCACTTGTAATCATAGCTATCTAAGCTAATTAAATGCCCTCAAAATGATTTTGATCAATTGCTACTACACTGTGAGCACTGAGCAAAAGATCCAGCATATGCCAAGACTAAAATAACAAGTTTTTGATCACTTGAAGTTATTTGTTTGGATCTAATTGTCTAAAGCATCAACTCCAAAGTACATAGGTACGTATTTGGTGTCATTTGCAAGCTAAGAGATCCTACTACATAACCCTAAAAGGGAAATAGGGCAGGTACAAAGAAGGTCTTGGTAGTACCACCTCACTTCCTTGAGGTATCCATTGATCTCTTCCAACATTGTGGACATCACGGATCTGCATGAAACACAAGTAAAAACTCCATTTTTCTATCAAAAATTGTTGTAGAAGCTGACCATCGCGACTGTTAGACAAAGGTAAGTATTTGGCTGACATTTCTATATGAAAGAGGAGCACAAGTAAGCGCTTGCACAGATCTACATTCCGTTTTTTGAAATCATCCATTTTCTTGACCATAACGATGGTGACTTGTCATGGTGACTGTGTCTTGTTGGAACATCAAGCTTACACTATGCTTGAGGTGGATTTGATCTACATCAAAAACTATCACTTGGATTACGGCAAAAGAATATCCGTTGGAGAGTTCTTTTACCTAAGCTCATTTATTGTATTTTTTTGAGAGATTTTTGATGCTTCATTTACCGTTGTAAGAGCACTCAAGCAATGAAGCAATCAATCACCTAAAAGTAGATCAAACTAGATCTTTGCTTTTCCTAGATTGTAGGAAAATGAATTGATTCCCTCCAACAACTATTCGCACCTTCATTTGAATTTAAAATCCACTTATAGAAGTCATGGAACACTTCTAGAGTCTATATAAAGACTTCAAATCACTTGTACAATATATGGAATCAATATACATAAACTTGTGACCATCATTGTCTTGCTCCCTCAATTTTTTGCATCATCTGCTTCACCATTCTTGTACATTTTCATAACATTTGGTTCAGTAGATTGGGCGAAATCACAATTTTTCTATCCTAGGATCAATCTCTACGTATTCTTAAAAATAGGAGGTACCACTGTTGAGTGTCTGATTTATTCCTATAGCATATTTTGCTTATTCCTTATAATTTTGTGCATTATATACACTCAACCCTATGTGTGTCACTCCCATAAAAGGATTTCTTCTAATTGTAATCATGTTGGTTGCCATGGGCATTTGAAGTTCATTGTCTCTTCCATAGATAATAAGTTTTTTGAACTAGTCGACATGCGAACCTATCTATTTTGTATCGACTCCTTGTCCTTGATGCTCCAAAGTACATAGTGAATTTCTTTGCACTTATCGCATGCGTATAAGGTCTATTTGAGTCTCCATAAGCTCAAGTGATGGTCTTTTGTCGGTTGGATGGACCAAACGTCATCGTTTTGAAACACACTTTTCTACCTTCTCCAAGTTCTTTTAGTGGTATCAGAGCTAGATCAAGATGGGTGATGGCTTTCCCTCAATGATTGAGAAGCTTGATTGACACAACTATGTGGCTTGGAAAATGAGAATGGAGACCTATTTGCAAGGTAGAAATCTTTATGGAATTGTAGTAGGTGATGAAGCTATGCCTATTCCAAGATCCAAAGGAGGACCTACACAAGAGGAGACAGATAAGCTCACACTTTTGTGCACTAGGGATGCTCAAGCAAGGTTGTATATACTAAACTCTATCACTGACTTTCTATTACCACGTATTAGAGGATGCAAGACATCTCAAGAGACTTGGGATGCCCTTGAGACTTTCTTTTCTGCTAGTACCAAAGCAAGAAAGAATCATCTTTGGAACGAGTTCAACCAAATGAAGAAGACACCTAAACAAACCATCATAGAGTTTGTTACCAAGGTCAAGGCGGTTGCGGATCAGTTAGCATCTATTGGATGGCTGATTGAAGAAGAGGCTATCATGAGGTAAATTCTCAGTAGCATTCAAAGTGATAAGCAATGGTAATCCTTCACGATGGCTTATGATCTCATCATGGATGTGCAGACTCTAGACTTCAACATCTTTCTTGGACAACTGTTCAATCAAGAGGCCAACAATAGCATAAAGAAAGGGAACTCCTATCATGGTAATTCAACTAGTGCTCTATATGCAAATAGGAAGGATAAGAAGTAGAAAGGCACAAAGAAGGAAGAAGATGAAGAAGAGACTTCCCAAGCCAACTTTGCAAGAAAAAGCAAGTGGAAAGGGAAGAAGAAAGGACCAAAGTAAGACACAACCAAAGGTCAAAATGTTCAACCTTGTGCCATCTGTGATAAGACCAATCACACCATGTGTACTTGAGTCAAGAAGACTCAAGGACTCATGCCAATGAGACTGTACCTCAATTGCAACACAAGTGCACATAGTGGGAAATTCACACACATTTAAATGTCAATCTGATCGAACGACCTAACCAAGTGTATTAGGAAATGTGCACACATGATGGAAAATGAAGTGGTTAAGCTTGCATGCATGAGAAAAGAATAATCCACCTCTCACACTCACTGAAATGCTGAAAGTGTCTGCCACTATACCTATTATAGCAGTTTTCAGAAAATCAAGGATTTCTCCTAGCTCCGAACTCCGAATATAGTCAATAGGTACTTCTTTCGAAGCTCTAGATGAGATGCATCTATTGGAAGTAGTTTCACTTGATTCTGATAATTCTGCTTCAAGTTATGGCCAAAATAGTGAATGGCGGGAAACACCCACGCTCACGCCACAACTCCTACAAGCTCACACACACACTACAGTAGTTATAAAACAATGGGGAGGGGTAGACAACAGTCCTACACACATATTCCAAGCATCACACACACATACAAGATCAAAGAGAAGATGGAAATTTGCAAGGAAGAGGC
Source organism: Ceratopteris richardii (assembly GCA_020310875.1). Lineage (NCBI taxonomy): Eukaryota > Viridiplantae > Streptophyta > Polypodiopsida > Polypodiales > Pteridaceae > Ceratopteris > Ceratopteris richardii. The sequence continues at coordinate 67,606,807 of CM035406.1, forward strand.
AAATTCGAAATTTTTGAGAGCTCCTTCTTCACAATGGCAAAAAGTCTCTACAAAGAGTCACCAAGTGACTTATATACATGTGCCCTAAGTTTGGTCCTTTCACACAAGAGACCGGAACTTTATTACAAAAAGTGAATTTCCTACTAATTTACAAGGGATATTTTACAACAAATTGGGATTATGCAACTAGAGGACTCCTCTAGTGCATTTACATGACTTGAGGGAATTCTTGAAGACCTTGAAGAAGGAAAATTATGCCCATTATTTTGAAAATTTTGGGGCTCTTCTCTTATGCTCCTTTGCTCTGCAACACTCTCCCCCTCTTTGTCTCTGTCGTCCCTTGACAGGCTTTACTTCTTGTTTGTCTCTGTCATCGCGCGCATCCCTTGGTCAGTTTTGCCTATCGGTTAGACTGGCATTACGTTTTAAAGGCCCTGTTTGATATTTTTCTTGACATCCTCTAGGCCTGATGCATTTGGTTTGCTTGTTAATTCTGGTTGCCACGCACTCCCTTAGTAGACATATGAGGATGTAGCTCTTAAGCCTTGATCTGAACCTTCTGTTGCTCAAGAGGTTGAAGCACCCTCATGGCTATGGAACCGCCTGATATCTTCTTGCACTTCTTCATGGGTACTTGTTGGCCCTGGTTCCTCTTTCCAGCTGCGTGCTTTTCCTTGGTGTGTGTGCCCCTGCGGGGCTCTGTGCAGAGAGTGGTTCTTTTGATCTTTATTGAGCAGTTTTGGACTTTGATTTCCTTCTTCTTTTCTTTTTCCTTGATTGTCCCTCTACACGTCCCTCCTCCTGAACTCTGTCGTCCCCGACAGGCTTTTTGTGGCGACGTGTGTATGTCTGGATGGTCGTTTGCTCTCGTTGATTCAGCAGATTAGCGTGACAAATCATGAATTCTTTCCACTGCTGGGACTTGAATCTGTCTTCTGGGGCTTGTCAATGATCCGCAAAGAAACTCGTTTCATAAGCCACCAGTCGTGCATTTAGGTTGGAAGTCATTTTTACAAAAAATTCTGAATCTATTTCAAAGAAGCCGGTGAAAAATGCTTCTTCGAAAGTTTGCATATATGTCGACGGCAAAAACATGAGACGGGAATAATATGCCATTAGAGTTAAGCGGCTAGGAATAGTAGATAGATCAAAAATTAAAGCTTCGGATCCTTGCGTAATGCCGATGAAATTCAAAAAGTTGTATTTTGCGTGTTCGAACACCTTGATTACCGTAAGGAGCATGCTGAATATCTTATTTGTCATTTTGACAGCTAAATCAGGAACTGTAGCATATCTGGCAATCCAAAATTCCATAGTTTTTACCATATATTCCTCCGTTGGTAAGTAATTATGTGGCGGACTAGGTAACAATGGGTAGTTTAGCCATTGATTATTTATATTTCCCTGGCGCTGACCTTCCCTAATTGCATCCAGGCTCTCCTACGGGGTACTCGGCAAAAAGATGGGTTTATTTGAAGCGCGTAAGGTGATGCTTCCCACTGTACCCGTAGCGTAGGATTCTTTTCCAACAACTTTCTTCTCCATATAGGATCTACCTTCTCAAATTCTTCCTGTGTGTAGTTGAATGTATCATGCCTGAAGTGGAGATTGTGGTCCGGATCTTTATTTGTCGTAGACTTTATATAATATCGTGTTTGTTCCTTAAGTAGTCCGTATGGTACATTGAAGGGCTTCAGAATTTTGTCCAAGCTTTTGCTTTCTATTTGCGCGTCCTTCATTACTTGGATGATGTGATCTTCAAATTCAGCCGTAAGCTGGGACACCAGTAGTGCCCTTTCCGGTCGGCTTAGTTCTCAGTCTCCACAGTAGCCTCTGCGGATTTCGGAAGTACTGGTGTCCCCTTGGTTTCCTTTCGTGCTAATTGATCCTGTAGCTATTTGATCATTTCTTTCTTTTGCTTAATCTCTTCTTGAGCCTTAAAAATTGTTGTTTTATTTTTCTGAATTTCCTCAGCTACAATTGCGAGTTGATCTGTATCTTCTTTACAATGTAGTAGGTATCTATTTTCCACCTTTTTCCATTTGGCATGTAGAGCTGTGGTGTCTTCCTTGTATCTCCTTTCCCATTCGGCAATCTGTGCTTGCTCCTTTTTGAGTTGATCTTCATACATAGCTACCTTTTCTTCCAAGGCTTGGATATTCGTTTCTGGTTTGGCTTGCACTTCGACGGGCTGATCGCTTAGAATAGCTGTCATGAGCTCTTTATTTCGTTGCCGTAGGCTTTCCGCTTCCGCCATGTACACTTTTAGGATTTTGCTTCTCGCGTTTTTTCGTGCCTTCTCAGTCTCACTGGCTTCTAATTTCCTTGTGAATTCCTGAATCTATTCTTTCAATCTTGCATTCTCCATCTCTAGCATGTTGTATTTCATTTTGACATCTTGAAGTTCATTTTCTTTCCTCAAAACTTGTTCCTTTACTGTTTGTAACTCTGTGGAAAGATTCTTACCAAGTTTTTGAAGTTCCTTCTTGTCTTGCATTGCCTGGTTATAGTCTTCATCAGCTTCAAGCATCAATTGTTGTGTGTCCAGTGCAGTTCTAATCATGTCTTGCACCACGGGCTTGAGCTGAGCGATATCGACATTCAACCACGTCTTGGTATGCTTGGGGTTTCTCCGGTTTGCACATCTTTTCCTTTTTCTACATGGATAGTTTCGTTGTGTGGTTGCCAAATGTGTAATTGTATGTTTTGTACATTGGTTTGTTCATCCAGATTACGAGCTTTGGTGGCACTCCCTTGGAATGTGATATCCATTGGGGAGGGTTCTACCACGATTCTGATAGGCGTGAAAGGTTCGTCTTCTTCTATTTTGTCTTCCTGAGTCTCCTTGACTTGGATGTTTGAAATTTCATTAAATGTTATAGTATGCTTTCCTTCCTGTTCTGCCTTCTCACTTGTGAAACTTTGATCCACACGGGTGGCTTGATCATCCGTCTTAAGGCCTTCTGGTTCCTCGTTGTAGTCAACTTCATTCAGTTCCGCCCATTGTCCATCGTCTTTCGATTCACTTTGAATATCGACATCTAATAACGACGTATTCGGCTCTTCCTGGGCCTCCAATGATGAACTAGAATTCTCCAATCCTATTTCTCGGTACCTATGGACTTTGGTGAGTTTTCTTTTTGTGTCCAATTCCTGTTGTGACTACTGATATTGATGACCTTGCACCGGTAAATTGATTTGCCCTTTTGTATATTGATGGGTCTCTTCCAAGGCTTTAGTCAAGTCTTCCTCTGTGATTTGTCTTTGTCCTTCAATAGTTGTTTTGGGGAGCACATGGATTCTTTTTGTCATTGGGGCTTCCTCTTCTACTTGCTTGACTTCTCGGAGTCTTTTTGTGCCTCTCATTTTGGGTTGAGAGCTAGTTTCTGCCACTTCCACAATCTTACTTCCTTTTTTCTTTTTAGGGACGGTGGCGACTTTGACGTACTGCGCAAGAGCAGTTGAAGATGGCATTTCCTGTAAATGTTCTCTCATGCCCAAAGCATGGTAGATCAAGATGGTCAAGGCCACACTGTCATTGAGAAAATTTTTATTCTTCCATTGTTTCTTTGCTTCGAACAATCTATCTTGAATGTATGGAGTCAAATTAATTTGGTTTCCAATCTGCTTGATGGCATGGGAGAGTAATTGTACAATAATCTTTTGTGGTGCCGTGTATCGGTGCATGTTCGGAAAGCAGAAATGCTGGTGGATTAGTCTGACCCCCTCTTCTATGTCCACTCGATTAATATCTGTAAATGTTTTGGTCTTTGCACCTCGGCTTTCTTCTTTTACCACTGTAGTCCCATCCTTTTCCTAGTCAAAGGCTTCCTTAATCAAGTCATGTGTGAAGTGAATGACCACCCATTCGCCTCCTTTATCCATCACTCGAGCCTCTGGCACCAAGGGATCATGTAGCGTTGGCTGTAAAGTATTCATGACCTGTGTGCATCTTTGGAAGTCACGCTTATATATGGGCAATTCAAAATACTTATAAATGCCTGCTTTCTTCATAATGTCTTCGATGGAAGGGAGTGTATGTAGTACTCAGAAATCCTGGGACATGATTGGAAATTGATGATCAGTATCCATAATTTTAATCGTTGCGAGGAACAGGTAATCCCCAGCTGGTTGATCTTCACGGAACCAGTGTCCTTTTGCCTTTGTGATACTTTGGGGTGGAAACTCCATCACTTCCTCTTGTACGGTTGCTTCAGAATCTTCAGAAGCCATCTGCACTTGTAAGGAAAAGTGCGTTAGCTTCAAAGGAAGGTATGCAACTGTGCAGTGCATTGTAGTGATTATTGTCATCCATCACTCCGTCTCCCCATCATTCCATGAGTGAGATTTCTTACCGCATGTTTTTATAACTTATCCTGAAAGAAGACAAGCGTTAGTGTAGCTGAATCATTTATGTATGTTCGTGGTATGTTCATTCCTAAGAGAGTTGAAGCTAAGAGCTAATCTCTCGTGGAGAATGTGCACCACTAATTTTATCAGGTGCATCATGTGCCGAATGCGTGGCCTTGTAATGTGGCCCTATTATGTGTACTTCAGGTGCATTGGATACTTCATGAGTGCAATTGAGATCTTTGTCATCTCACTGGTTAGCTCCTTGCAGCCCCTTTGGTTTCCAAATCCATTTCGTGGGCGCTTGAATAGTACGTTTTGTTCCGTTGATTTCTCCGTCTATTGGTGTTGTCTTTGTTTCCTCTTGCATTCTAATTGTATATACTTTTGCTTCTTTGCTTCGAGGACGAGTCTGTTTTGGCTTCATTATTTTTCTTTTTTGATGTATTACATCCTCTTGAGTTTTTCTCGCTTGCTTGGCTGCCTGTGTGACTCTTTTGGGAATCCATATCTGATGTCGTCCTGTCTGAGCTTCGATTAAAGGCTTGGGGATCCATACTTGCAATAGTCCTTTAGGCATGGACTTTGGTGACACTAGCTTGGTGATTTCTGCTTCCTTCTTAAGAGTGGGTGCTGACTTCTCCTGGTTCTGCATCTGATCCTTGCGTACCCACTTGTATTTGTGTTGTCCTTGATATGAGTATCTGCTTGTTGTTTTCCAATATGGCAATCTTTTGGCTCGTTGAGGAGGTCCATGAGAGTAAGTTTCCTTAGTGGCTGGCTTTTCCTCGACTGAATGTGATGATTTTGGCTCTACTGTGGGCATCGTGGGACTTGAAGTTTCTGCTACTTCTAGATTGGTTTCTGATATGTGAGTATTTGGATCACCCTCTAATGTCGTTTCCTGACAACTCTCATAACTTGCGACTATTTTTGGTTGGATTAAAGGCTTCACTTCTAATAAACTGAAAATCTCCTTATGACCTATCTTTGCAGAAATATAGCCTTGAGCTAGATAAATGCACACCTCATTTTCAATGATCCAGTCTTGTCCTAGAATTAAGTCCTCCATTAAATCCTCATCTTTGCACACTAAGACTCTCTGGTCCATGGAGGAATTGCCTAGGTGGAGGGATACCTTTGTTGTTCCAATAAAATCTAGGGTTTGACCTCCAATTCCAATCAATCGGGCTTTTGTGGAATTTACATTCAATTGCAGATCTTTTATGACTCTATTTCGTATGCAACTAAGTCAAGCTCCTGAGTCTATCAAGGCGTCTATCAACTTGTACTCTGTCTTGCCAATCCCTAGGTTTAGGTAAGGTTGCGTCTTGCACACACCCGTAGTATCAGGATTATTGACTTGGTAATTAGCCATAGGGATAGGCTCTTCTCCTTGGAGATATCGTTTATCTCGTTGCCTAATCCATTCTTTCCGTTTCCTAATATGCTCTAGTGCTTCTTGCCGAGCTTCCTCTCTAATTCGTTCTTCTTCCCTTTTCCTATTTTGGGCACCTACTAATTGTGCTAGCATTTGATCAGTCAAAGGCTCCATGAATCGTCTCACTCTACATCCACTGATGTAGTTGGGAAGAATGTCTCCGTCTAGGGTGGCTAGATTGATTGCACCACCAGTCGATATTCTATTTATGATTAAAGGTCCATATCCGCGTTTTTGTAACTTCTTGGCATGTTGTTTTAAGGTGTATACTAAGACTAAGTCTCCCTCTTTAAGTCCCTTGTCTTTTATATGTGCATCATAATATGCTTTTTGTCTCCTTTTAGCTGCATAAATTCCTGCCACTACTTGTAACCTAGTCTCATGTAATTTCTCGATTTGGTCCAGTTGTTGGGATAATTCATGTCCGTTCCACTCATACTGTTGGGCCACTTTCAACGTTGGTACTAAAAAGTCAATTGGCAAAATTGCATTTTGCCCATACACTAAGTTGAATGGGGTAGTTCCAATAGCCGTTTTATATGCAACCCGGAAGGCCCAAATTGCGTGATGCAATTGTTTGTCCCAATCAGACCTTCCATTATTGACAATCTTTGTCAATAATGTACACAGTACCTTGTTGGAACTTTCGGCTTGTCCATTGGCTTGGGGATGGTATGGGGCTGATTTTTTATGGATCACTAAAAACTCATTCATTAGCGACTTGATTACGTCATTGAGGAAGTGCGTTCCCCGATCACTCACAATCTCGATTGGTAATCCAAAACGGGTGAAAATATGCTCAAAGAGAAACTTGGCAGTGGTCTGAGCATCATTCTTTCTAGTGGCTTTTGGTTCTACCCATTTGGTTAAGTAATCAGTGGCTACTATGATGTACTCAGCATGTGATCCTTTGGCTAGTGGGTTGATGGGTCCTATGAAGTCAATACCCCATTTTGAGAATGCTCTTGCACAGACCATGGGTCTTAATGGCATGTCATCTCTCCGAATTGGGTATTTAGCTCTCTGACAGGTCTCGCAGCTTCGTACATATGTTTCAGTATCCATATGTAGAGTTGGCCACCACAAGCCCGCAAAGAGAATCATTTTGGCAGTTCTCTCCGCTGAAAAATGACCTCTGCAGCACCCGCATGTGCCATTTCTAATATGAGTAAATATTCTCCTTCATGCACACATAACCGGAGTTGGTTGTCTTTCCCTCACCTAAACAATTGCTTCCCCATGAGTATATTATCCTTGCTCATTTCTTCTAGGGATCGTTTTCTTGCCAAACTAGCTCCTGCCTCATGCTCTTTTGTTTTTAAGAACTTAACCAATTGTCTTACTCCAATTGGGTGCGATGGTTGAGAATGGTATGGACATATGATCTTCTGGGCTTGTCTCCTAGCATTCTGCACAATTACTTACGTAGTCATGAACATTCTTGGGCATGTCAGGCGAGTACACTCCTAATCTCTTTAATTCTCAAATTGTTCCATAAGTCCCTTGATGTGTTCTCCATTTGTTCACATGGGCTTGCTCGATTAGTTGTTTTTGTTCGTCCTCCTCGACACATCTTAGTAATACTCCATTGGGTTCCTTATAATACACGCTTCCAGCAATAATGTGTAAATTCCTTGATTGGAGAATTTCATTTTTGCTATTCTTATTGATTGAGTGTTGTGGGCCATGGATGAGTATAGGAATTAGTCTTTCTGCCCACTTGGGATATACTTCTAGATTAAACAAATATGTATCTGGCAGATCATCGGGTACTCCACTTGGTAGCTCTCCGTGTGTTAGCCTAGAGAGGTGGTCTGCTCTTACGTGAGTGTTTCCCTTCTTCACTACCACTTCAAAGTCGAACTCCATTAGCAGTAAGAACCATCGTACTAATCTTCCCGTGTTATAAGGCTTGTTGACTAAGTACAGTAAAGCCTGATGGTCTATGAAGAACTTGAACTTGTTGGCTAAGAGGTAGTGTCTGAATTTCTTCACTGCGTATACCATTCCTAACCCTTCTCGTTATGTAGTGGTATAATTTCGTTCCGCTTGATTCAGTTGTCTACTAGCATAGGCAATTGGATGATCAAGCTTCCCTTCATCAGCTGGTTGGGCTAGGATACATCCAATGGCATAGTTAGAAGCATCAACATGAATATGAAAAGGCTTGTTCCAGTTGGGTGATTTCAGAATTGGGGTTGTACTAAGCCTCTTTTTCAGCTCGTTGAATGCCTTCTCGCACTCTTCTGTCCAATTAAATTGAGTCAAGAGACCATACAAGGGTTTTGCTATTATGGCATACATGTGAATAAACCTACGGTAATATCCACAATGTCCCATAAAAGCTTGCACTTCCTTCACATTCTTAGGTCTTGGTAGGTCTAATATGACTTTAATTTTGTCCTCATCTGTAGATATTCCATTTCTTGAGACTATGTGTCCTAATATTTTCCCTTGTCTTACCATGAAGACACATTTCTCTGGGTTTAAACAGACTCTGTACTGTCTACATTTATTGAATAACTTCCTCAACTCGGGAATGTGATCGTGTCTTTGATTGGAGTATGTGCAGAGGTCATCTACATATACTTCCATGCTTTTTTTCAAAAACTCCTTGAAAACATGACACATCAATCGTTGGAAAGTAGCTGGTGCATTAGTGAGTCCAAAAGGCATCACTATGAAAGCATACACACCCCATTCTATGGCGAATGCGGTCTTATGTTGATCCTCAGTCGCAACGGCTACTTGGTTGTATCCGGAGAATCCATCCAAGAAACTATAGAGTTCCTTTCCTGCTACTCTTTCTAATAAATGGTCCGTGATGTGTAATGGGTAGCTATCACGTATGGTGGCTGCATTCACCTTTTTCAAGTTTATGCACACTCTCAATTTTCCATTTTTCTTAGGCACAACTACTAATGGCGATACCCACTCGGTGTGTTCTATCTCATATATGAATCCTACCGCTAGTAGTTTGTCTATTTCTTCCTTAATTTTTGCTGCATAAACCTCATTGTATGTATAAGGGCGTTGTTTTGATGGTTTTGCATCTGTCGTCATTGGTATTCGATGAGAACAAATGCTGGGTTCTACACCCTTGAGATCCTTGTAGGCCCATGCAAACACGTCTCGGTACTCTCGGATAAGGTGTATGAGTTCTTCTTCCTCCTCCTCCGATACATCTTTTCCAATATATGTGCATCGCTCTTCTTCGTCTTCTACCGTTACATCAATTTTTTTGGTTTATTCTTTGTTGTCGTACGCTTCTCCGTCTCGTGCCTCTCGTCTAGGCATTTGAATGGCTACTTTTCTCTCTTCTACTTCGTATTTTTTAAAATGCTCAGGAACTTCAAACAGATCTGGGTCCGGCTCTACTTTACTCATGTCTTCCCTCTGCCTGTGTATTGCTGGGGCAGGTTCAATTGCTAAGATTTTTGTTGGTTCCTATTCCTTCTTGTTCTGAATAGTGTTTAGGTAGCTTTCTTCGGAGTCAAATTCTGGTTCCATTTCTATGCTTTCATATTCCTCTTTCCATTCTTTTTCCAAGATTTCTCCTTCTTCTACTTCTTGAAGGACAACCATATAGAGGTTCACATCATAGCCTTCCTCATCTATACAATCGTTCATTGTCAAAACTTCTTCATTTACGCACACATCTAAGGTTGCTAAAATTTCCATCCATCCATGCGGTTCGAAGATCTCATCAGGAAAGAGTTGAGGCATGTAATATGGGTCTTCTACTGATCGGTAGTTAGGATGTCCTATCGTCCATAGTTGTCTTTTCTTCTCCTCTCTCTTGGCTTCTTTACACATCCATAACTGGGCATCTTCATGAATCCAAGATTGATCACTTGATCCAGCGCTGTGAATGGATAGGTCATCTTCTTCCCTATGTACTCGATTCCATTGTAGTGGAGGGACATCTCGATAGGCAAACGTGTGCAAATTTATCTTGGTGGTGTTTCCTTGATGTTGCAGGTATAACGAATCTCTTCCCCAATCTTGTACTACCCGCATCTGTCTCATGAAGGGTCGTCCTAATATCATTTCATAGTTGTTTGCTTTCTCGAACTTACAAATGGCTAATGTGTGTTCAAATTCTACTCCACAGGTGGTTAGTTTGATCCTTTCCAATATTCCTAAGGGTTTTTCCACATGACCGTCTGCTAATTGGAGCTTCATGCGTGTGGGTCGTAAGGCAAGTTTTCCCCATTTTTCCCAAATCTCCTTGGTGGCAATTCCTACCCCGGCTCCCGTATCTAGAATAGCCTTGGTCATGTACCCATTGTGGGTGACAGGTAGACATGTATTACCTTCGTCTCCTTCACTAAACTCTCCCACTTTATCAACTAGAATTTGTACTGTAGAGTTGTTTTCTTTTTCCTTTCCTTTCATTTCTCCTTTCTCTGACTGTGGTTCTAATTGGTTTGCTAACTGCCTCCATAATTGTGGTTTAAGTTGAAGCAACTCTTCTACCGTCAATTCGCATTGCACTTTTGTTTTCTTTAGTTCTGTTAGGTTGTGTGAACTCTCTTCTGAGTTTCCTTGTCCCTTCCCATGTACTGTGGGTGCTCGTATTATTATAGAGTCCCTTTCGTATTCTCCCATGTAATTAGGCAATGTTGAAATGCTTAGGGTTTCCTCTCTACCTCTATCGAGTCTTGATACTTCCTCATATACCTCCGCCAGGTTGGGATGGGGTTGACAATCTTCCACATCTATTTCATCAAAAGGAGGCGGACTGACTCCATTCTTCTTCCATTGCTCTTCTCGGATTCTATTCCACAAGTCTTTTGGCCAATCTGCCTCTAGGTCTGGTATCATTGACACAGGTTCATCTTGTGCTTTTATTCGTTCACCTTGGTCATCTTCCTTTCTAGGTTCCTTATCCTTGGATTTGTGCATTCTTCGTATAGACTACGTGCAATCCTTGTTTCTGGTAGAATTGGGATAGTCTTTTCTAGGGTTGCTTGTGCTACCTCTATAAGCTTCCTGCATATCGCCAGTCTTTCTTTTTCTAACTCCCCTTGACGGTAGAGTTTTTCATGTTGCTCTATATTTGGGCCCCTTTTGATTCTAGCTTGGTAAGCTTTCAACCACATGTCTAAGTCATCTGGCTTTGGGTCAGCTAGAATTGATCCTGGCTTCTCTACCTCTTGAGTGCGTGGTGGCTCAGGGATCTCCTTCTGAGTTTTTTGTTCTTTATACTCATTCAAGTCTTTGGTTTGTTTCCTACTGTCTTGACTCTTATTTCTTGCCCATTTATCTTTGAGTTTTTCTCGTCTTTCCTTCCATTTTTGTACTTTTGTGTTCTGGGAATTTTCACGTGGATCCTCAGAATCCTCGACTACCTGAATTTTAGGGTTTACAGTTTTATTGCTCTCTCGTTTCTCTTCTGGCTGTTTTCCTTTTTGTTGCTTCGTTTGGGCTCTGGTAATGGCCTTTAGTGGCACAGCGTACTCCTTATCACTTCCAGATCCTTCTATGACCTCAATCACGTTGATTGGTGTAGTATCTTGGGTTTTTGTCGAATTCTTAGGGTAGTCTCTGAAAAGATGTTCCTTTCCGCAATCACTACAATATCCTTCCCAAATCCTTGGTGGTGGAGGGTTGTAAGGTCGAGGGCATTCTCTAATGAAATGGTCTCCTCTGCATCTATAGCATGGTCCTCTCTACATAGGTCGTCTAATGGGTGGTCTCATGGTTGGTTGTGCTTTAGGAGCCGTATCGCCTCTTTATCAGGGATCGTATCACGATACCAAATTCGTATCGTATCGGGAGGATTGTTGGTATCGTATCGTATCAGTTGTCCAGAATCGTATCGTCAGCTGCAGATAGTATCGTATCGTGTTGCCTTATGGTATCGTATCGCGGCCAAGGCAGTATCGCCTAGAACTGGTATCGTCCAGATTGACACTAGCATTTTGTCAAGCAAATTGAGGCATTGGGAGAGCCACTCAAGGAGAATCTCTGGGACTTATAGAGAGACTTAGGAGAGTGAATGAACCTGAGGTCAGGAAGAGTGCTAAGTAGCCGAAGAAGCATCATATCTTCTGTGAGAAGTGCCACCCAGGTTAGTCATCACTCCGTCTACTCAGAGACCTCTAGTGATTCCGAGGAGGAAATACCCATGCCTTCGGAAGACATGCAGGGTCCAACACCAAATAGAAATTTCATGTCTACTGTTGAGGGAGATTACCGTACCTCCTTATAGTATATGTCTACCAATGCCCAGGAGATCCCCATCTAGCTGGATGGCTTAAATCGATCGATGGCTAGGATGGTAACTTCCATGAATGCCATGATCGTACCTCGACCTGCAGTCAAGTACGAAGGAGGAGTGTATGTAGACAAAATTGGACATATCTACATTGTGACTGAATTTCCTGAGAGGATCAATGAAAGGGGGGAGTTTGCAGACCCAGAAAACTCCGGAAGAACACACCCTGAAGAGTTAGTGACCACACTTAGGGGCAGGTCCCAAGTATCACGGGTCTTGAGAGGAGATTTGATACCTCAAGACAACTACTTGTTGGAAGTCTATATGATCCATGGATCAGACTTGTTGCTTCAAACAGACTTACCTGCTCCAGGGAGAGAAGAAAGCCCCATGACATTCTATGAGCTAAAAGACCCAGATGATGAAACTAGACTCACATACTTGGACAAGGATCAAAGGAGATATTGGCCTGTGAGTGCCTTAGATAGGGCTCGGATGAGATACATGGGTATACCTGTATTTCCTCAGAGAGATCAGGCAACTACCTCACAAAATCCTTTTGGAAATCAACAAGATACGGAACATACCACATCAGGACAGACCAGCCAGCGAAGTGTGCCCAACCGCACCCACATACAATTTGCAACTCCAGGAGTGCAAACACACAATCAGGCTCATGCAGGGGTAGGTAATCAGTACCGACCACCAGTCAGACCAGGACCACCGGTAGGAGGACAGCCTGGAATACCTCCAATACGACCAGCTGTCCCAGTCTTCCCTGTAATGCCCAGACCACCTGAACCAATGACAAGACTGAGACCTATCCAAGTGGCTAAGTGTGTGAGAAACCATTATGATGGATTGGGGGAACCCTATGATCATATTGCTAAGCAGATATCTGCTAGTTCTGCACAATCAAAGAAGGATGACAGAGACAAGAAGAAAACAGAAAAGAAGAAATTGTTTTGGAAAAACCACTAAGCTAAGTGGATCACTTGTTCACAAGAGCACATGAACTCCTAGTAAGTCTAAAATCCAGATCTTTGATCATATACATGGGTGACCAAACAATGTCCGATTTCAGATCCGTCTAAACCAGTGAGACCCTCAAATCATAGACTTACTTTATTACATTCTCCCCCCCTCAAAAATGTTTTCATCCTCGAAAATAGAGCTATATAAATACCATAGGTGACCCTCAAGCCTCATGTTCTAAAATTGGAAGAACATGGTCATGTTCTAAAACTAGAAGAACATGTCTCATCTCTATGGTGGCATCCCTACTCAAATGATTCAAAACACTATCTGGCTTTGCACTTTGATAAAATGGTGAAAGTACAAAGTAGTGAATGAAAAATAAGGGTGGATCTAAGAACCTCCCTGCTCAATTCACAATTTTTACTTGGTATGATCTGGGAACAAACATGCAAAATGGGTGGATTTAAATTACTAGTCCATTTTTATCACATGGTAATGATTAAGGAACACAAGTTCTAAACATTGGGGGAGAGAGAGAGAGAGGGCCAATCTATTGATGATATCCTATGTAAGAAAACCTCTATCAAGTGTAGATTTTTGCAAGCCCATCCTCGCATAAAGCTTTGAGCAAAAGAAGCCCTAATCATCCTTGACCTCCACCAAATCATGGTGGAGGTTCACTAGTCCCAATAGTCTTTATCAATCCCATCAATAACATCTCTGATAATACCTCATCATTAACACATTCAAGTTAAAGGTAAAAACTTTTTGAGCTGGTTGAGATTTTCTAGTACACTTCATTTGCAAGGAACATAATGTTGGAACAAAACAATCCCAAATTGATGACTATAAAGAGCTTGAAGCAAGTCAAGGATCAGAATGAAGTTAAAGAGTCATTGGAGAAAGTGAAGAGATCTCAGAAATGTAGTTTGTACACATATCTACATTATTAGTTGAGAATTCTTGTAAAATGGATATAGATGATCCTTAGGATGATAAGGAATATGTAATCGATGCGGGATGAGTCTAGTATCATATGTATAAAAGTCAATGATGTAATGAAATAAGAGAGAGAGTCATTAGAAGCCAAGTGTCAATGAGATAGATGTGTAGAGAGTTATTTCTCAGAAGTTAGGGTCGAGTCTTTCTCTGATTTCTCTCAACGTGATCATGTGGATCAAGAAATCTTTTGTATACATCTAATTTAGAAGCTACTAAAGATATGTTCAAAGTTTCATGTTCTAATTCCTTTCATGCTCTGAGTATGATCAATAGGAACATGTATATGTAAAGTTTGCAGATAGACCACGCAAAGTCGAGCACTTTTTCGTGTCAATGTTTTTCTTGGATCTCAGTGTATAGTATAAAGTTTTGATCAATGATCATCCAAAATCTAAGTTGGAAGATAAGGAAGCTATGGCTAAAAGCATTCAGCGAAACGGGATCTGTGCTATGAGAAATCAACCTTAGAAGTTTATTATGTCAAAGTCGCTGCTTCAGGAGAACAACTTCTGACATACTTTTGATCTTAATGATCAAATTAAAGTTTTAATGATTCATTTGAAGGACTAATGGTTGATATGATTGTGCAAAGGTAGCGTGGAGGTATGTATATCATTAGATTGAAGAAATGTGAAGATATGTGTAGGTAATGAAGTCAATCTTTGAAGCAGACTTCTTGAAGAAGGAAAATTTTCATTCAGAGAAGTGATAGTGGAAGACTTGATAGATCAAACCTTTGGAGATTTAGAGGTCTCCAACACATAAATGTTATAAACACATGTTCTAAGAACTCATGAAGTAAATTTATAAGTGAATCTTAGTGACATTATGATATCCCCTACAATAAAAATGTTGGAATATACATTCTACAAGGAACTCTCCTTCAATGGACACATTAGAAGATTTATGAGTCAACAGACTAGAAGGTTCTTGAATTGAGAAAGTGGCTTCACCCTAGAAGAATCTCAAAGGAGGTATCTTTGGTCCCCAATAGGCTTTGTAAAGGTCTTGCATTGATCGCCATTTTGATGGATTTAATTACTCCTTAAATATCAGCTTATTGTTAATGGGGAACTCTTTTGGTAAAGATGAAAGTAGATCATGTGGGTTGTCAAAAAGAAAAAGGAAGCTTTACGCAGATGACTGGGATGTTGTGAATTGTCATTATGCATATAGGGTGGAAAGTAATAGAACTTTTCACAAGTCTTTCATGTCATAAGAAGTTCACCTTTATTAGTTTTTCCATATCTTCCTTCCTTAATTTGAGATCTAAGAAATACTTCATGTACGTAGAATTTTGAGTTAGTTTCTAAATAACATACACAAGAGATGTAGAGGGGGTCTATTTCCTTTTAGTTTCTTCCTTGGATTAAAGACATGAGGAATGACCCTCCAAAAACTATAGTTATGGATTATACTCCATTCCAAAAGTGAATATTAAGGATATTTTGATGTCCCTTACAATTAAGATGTTGGAATTCTCATTCTAGAAGGAAATATCCTTCAATTGACACACTAGAAGATTCTTCAATTGTTATAATAGGACTTCTATCACTGATGCGATGAGAAGGAACACTCTTGCTCTGACACATAGCCATATGATACTTTGGGATTTCATAACCCACATGCCTTAGTGGATCTAGGCCTTGTCGCCTCAACTTCATAGGTCTAATATGGTCTAAGGGCTTTGCCTATATATCTTCACAAATTCTTTTCTCTTCTTCTTTGCACGTCTTAGCTATATTGAGTGAATTTAGCAGCTCTTTCATTAAAGACTTTTGATAGAGCTTTACTCTACAACCACTGATAAAATTTGGTAATATGTTGCCCTCGAAGGTGGCCAATTGTACGGCTCCACTTGTCGATATCCTATTGATAATCATTGGTCCATATCCACACTTTTCCAACTTTTGTGCATGTTGATTCAATGTTTATACCACAACCAAATCTCTAGCTTTTAAGCCTTTAACTTTCACATTTGAATACATGTATGCTTTTTGCCTCTTCTTTGGGATGTATATTCCCACAACTGCTCTCAATCAAATTTCACTGAATCGTTCTAGGTCAAAGATCATGGATGATAGTACATGACTGGTCCATTGATGCTCTTGTGCCACCATGAGTGTAGGGATAAAAAACTCTAATGGGAGAATAGAATTTTGGCCAAACACCATATGAAAGGAAGTGGTGTCGAGTACTATTTTATAGGCAATTGGATATGCCCAAACAACATGATGAAGCTATTTGTGCTAGTCAGAGTGTTTGTTATGAACAAGTTTAGTCAACACAATGCATAGGATCTTATTTTTACTCTTAGCTTATTCATTTACTTATGGGTGATATGGGGCATTCTTCTTTTCAAGGACCTGCATGAATTCTTGTAAAAGTTATTCAATGAACTCATTCAAGAAGTGCGTGCCATGATCACATACCAACTCTATTGGTAATCTATATTTCGTGATATTTTTCAAATAAAAACTTTATTCTTTGTTTGTGCATCGTTATTTTTAGTTTCTTTTACCTTGACCCATTCAGTCAAATAATCTAGTGCAACAATGATATACTCTGCATGTGAACTCTTATATGGGAGCTTAATAGGTCCTAGAAAGTCTATTCCACACTTAGAATATGCATGTTCTCCCATCATGTCTCTCAGTGGCATCTCATCCTTGCATATAGGATATTGTGCCCTCTGACATGTGTCACATCCCTTCACATAGGTATGTGCATCTATATGAAGGGTTGGCCACCACAAGCCTGAGAAGAGAATCGCTTTGATCACTTGTTCCAATCCAAAGTGCTCTCTTGCAACATTTTGGTGTGTAGTTTCTAAGATCTTTAGATATTTACTTTCATGGACACATAGTCTTAGGTATTTCTCTCATCCACACCTATATAGATCATTTCCAATGAGCATATAGTCTTGAGCCTCCTACTCTCGACTTCTTCATCTCACTAAAGTCATCTCTTTAGGGAATGTTCCTGTCCTTAAAAAGTAAACTAATGCATTGCTTCAATATGATATCCATGACACTTGATACAATGTTTCATGCTCAATTGGTGGTCTTCTTGGACAAATGGTACAATCCTTACACATCCTATAGAAATGTGCCTCCATAGTTGGCCAATACAATCCTAATATTTTTAGAATCCTTAGGGTTCTATGTTTTGAATGGTGTTTCTCAAATGCACCTCTACATGTGATAAGTGCCACCATTTAGCATGCTCTTCTTCTTCTTCTTCCACACAACAAGCTAAAATTCCTTGATCAGTTTGCTTGTATATACGTCTTGTCATTATATGATACTTTTGAAATTTAACAATATCTTTATCCTTTGCTCTCACTATGGGGTTTTTGGGTCCAAGGGTAAGAATAAGAACAATAGCTTTAGCCCAATTAGGTAGTACCTCCATGTTGAACAAGTAAGCATCACAAAGTTCATCTGATACTCCTTGCAATGATTCTCATGAAGTAAGTTTAGAATGATGATCTAGTGGAAGGTGAGTCTTGCCTTTCTTTACTACCACTTCAAAATCATATTCCATTAGTAAGAGAATCCTTCTTACTAATCTGCGTGTATTGTAGGGTTTGTTCACAAGGTAGAGTAGAGCCTAGTAATCTATAAAGAATTTAAACTTATTTTAAAAAAAATAATATCTAAACTTCTTAAATACATATACCATGCCTAATCCTTCTCTTTTCGTAGTTTGTAATTTCTCTCTACTACATTTAATTGCCTACTTGCATAAGCAATGGGAAGATCGATGTTTCCTTCTTTCGGGGGTTGTGCTAACACATATCCAATAGGAAAATTAGAGGCATCTGCATGAACATGGAATGGCTTTGTCAAATTTGGTTTTATCAAAATTGATGATGAACACAATCATCTTTTAAGATCATTGAAAGAGTTTTTGCACTCTTCATTCCACTCAAATTTGGTGAGAAGGTTGTATAGAGGCTTTGCAATTAACACATACATGTGAATAAAATGTCTAATGTATCCATGATGTCCCATAAAAGCTTGTACTTCCTTGACATTGTTTGGTCTAGGTAGCTTTGCAATGTTCGTAACCTTATCCTCATCTATTGAAATCCCATTCTTTGACACTATGTGTCCTAAGATCTTGCCTTGCTTGACCATGAAAACACATTTTTCTAGGTTCAAGCATACTTGATATTCTCTACACTTTTCAAAGATCTCTTTAATCTCTGGGATGTGTGCATGTCCGATGTTGGAATGAGCACACAAGTCATCAACAAAGACCTCTAAGTTCTTCCAGAAGATTTCCTTAAACACGTGACACATTAGCCTTTGAAAAGTAGCAAGTGAATTGGTGAGTCCAAATGGAATCACAAAAATTGCAAAGATACCCCACTCTGTGGAAAAAGCCATTTTATGTTGGTATTCAAGGGTTATGGCTACTTGATTGTAACTCAAGAATCCATGAAGGAAGTTGTAAACTTCCTTGCGTGTTACACATTCTAATAGGTGTTCAGTGACAAGAAGTGGATAGCTATCTCATATGGTGTCCACGTTAACGTTTTTTAAGTTAATGCACACACATAACTTTCCATCCTTTCAAGGAATTATTACAATGGATGATATTCATTCAGTATGCTCAATTTTGTAGATAAATATTGCTTCTATCAGTTGATCAATTTCCTCTTTGATTTTGGTTGTGTAATATTTATGAGTATATGTGCAAGGTTTCTATTTTGTGGGCTTGGCTTCCAATTACATCAGGATTATATGAGAACAAATATCTAGTTCCACTCCTTTCAAATCCCTATGACTCCAAGTGAATACATCTCTGTACTTTCTCAACAAATTTATCAACTCCCATTCCTCTTCTTCACTTAGGTCATACCCCATGTACATACATCTATCTCCTCCATTTTCTATGGTTAATATAATTTTTATAGTCTTTTCTTTGTTGTCATAGGTTTCTCCTACTAAGGCTTCTTGTTTCGGAATTTGTATCATGGTCTTCTATCCTTTATATTCAATTTCTTGAAATGTTTGGGCACTTCGAAGAAGGATTCTTCTTCTTCTAGGGTGCTCACTTTCTTATTCCCTTTCTTTTTCTTGCTCTTGTCATCTTCTATCATAGTGAACTTCTTCTCTGACCCTCTTCTTTTAAATTATTGAGTTCTAGCCTCTATCATATAAAGATATTCTTTCTCTGAGGCACAATGTGATTCCATGATGACGGATTCCTCATCCGCGTCATCAACCTCCATAAGTGTAGAGATGCTATGATCAAATTCTTCTAGAATAGATTCAAACATGAGTGGTTCTATGGTGAAGATTATAAATCTCATAGCAATCTTCATCACACTAGGGGTCCACTATTCCTCATTGATATCTATGTCCATTGTGTCTAAGATTTATGCCAAACAGAGGGTTCAAACTCCTCATCAAGGAATACAATAGATTTATAGGCCAGGTATTGAGTAGATCAAGGGTTCTCATTAGCACCTATTCTTCTAGGGTTTAACCTTTTTTCTTCCTCCACTACAACTTTACCCATCCATAAGTGAGTCTCCTTAGGCATCCAATAAGATTTTAATCCTATGGAATGCACCAATTTCATCTCATCTAATGTTCTATGGACTTAGTTCCATTGCAAGGGGGTAGATCTCTATGGGAATAGCATGTTGAGATTGACTTCAGTGCTATAAGTATAAGGAATTGGTTCCCCAATCTTGCCCTATCTGCAAGTGTGTCATGAAGGTTCTTCCTAAAATCATCCCATAGACATGATTTTTACTGAAATCACCTATGGAAAATGCATGTTCAAACTCCACACAAGTAGTGAGAGTCATCTTTTTCTAGCAACCCTAAGGTTTTCTCAATATGTTTACGTGCCATTTCTAACTTCATTCTAGTTGTTCTAAGAGCTTTCTTGCCCCATTTTTGTTTGTAGGGAAGTGGTAGCAATAGTGAATCGTGCTGCTGATTCTAGAATAGCTTTTGTTGTGTAGCCTTGATAAATGATAGGAACATTGGTGTTTCCTTCTTCTCCTTTGCTCATGTCACCTATCTTATCCAAGGCTATCTTTAGTACTATATTATGTGATCTTAGTTGAGATTGTGTCTTAGCTATCTCTAGCATTTTGACAAGTATGTGCTTCCACAAGTCAGGTTTAATTTTAAGTAGCTCCTCTAAAGTAAGGTGACACTCGTGTAGCATTCTTCACTACTTCAGTGTTCTTTTAGTAGAATTGATTCCTCATTTGGGGAATGTCATATGAATAGACATTGACTCCCATGGGCCTATGAAGTGAGGTGATTCCTAGAAGGCATTGGATTCAAAATCTAGTCATTCATTTGACTACACATCTTCTTGTTCCCCATCAATAGAGGGAATGCCTTGAGGGAATTGATCATGACAATCATACTATCTCAAGAGGAGGAGAGTCCTCACTCTCTTTGGCCCATTTCTCCTCTTGAATTTCTCTTAACAAATCGTAGGAGTAATGATTTATAGAGGGGAACTCCATCATCCATAGAATTAGGAACATAAGCTTCTTGTGGAGGTAAGCTTATTCTTCCACTTCAAATATCATGAGCCTCCTAAGTAGCCAAAGTCTTAGGTTTAGATACTAAATGCTCTAACCTCTCCAATATTCCCTCAAAATCTAGGTGTGGCTTCACTTAGTTGTTCCAATTGAAAAGATAGCTTGCATCAAACATAGCTTGAGTTAGTTCTTCATTTTTGCAAAAAGCTTGGTCCTTTCTATCTATAATTCTGCTCTAGGATGATGCTTATCTAATTCAACCACATTTGGTCCTTCTTGCATTCGAGTCTGATAAGCCTTGAACATCATGTCCAAGGGTTCAAGAGTTGGATTTGCTAGGACTCACCCTGGTGTGGGTGGTTGTGGTATGGATTGTTGGTACATTTGGCAAGCCTAAGTGCTTGGCCAAATATTTAGGGCTACACCTTATTCCTCTTCATCTCACAAGAGGAATCATATGTGAACATATGCTTGTTATTTTGACATAGTTACCTTAGATAAAATGTAAAACCAAAAGATTAAGGAATCTTGTGGATCTAGGAGAAGTCAAGCGCCGAATATTTTGGTGAAGGAATCAATTCAAATCAACCCCAAAGTGTAGGAAGACCTTTTGGTTTAGGAAATTCAAAATTCAAATTCCATGGATGAGTATAAAAAGAGGATATCTTAATCATGGGGAAATGCATCACTATCGAGAGTCATTGAGCTACACTATTGGGCATATCTTGAGCTTAACTAATGTAATTATAGTTCTCTACACTTCCCATGTATCATATGTGCATTATCAGATACGAATTGATACATTTCTTCATGAACATTTCAATCTATTGTTATCTATTATATCTTCATTATTACAGTGATATTGTAGAAGCATTTTCTCTATGTATTCTTGATCATTTGCTACACTTTAACTTGATATAGTTTGAGTGATGTGTCTACTATATATGTACAAAGTTTCGTTATTTTTGGTTCAGCCAATCTAGATATATGAACTGATGAAGTTGACTATGTCTGCACATCATCTTGCTCGTGAAATGTTGGGATGACCTCCTTGAGTTGCTTAACTTATTTCTCAGTGTATAGTGCCTCTAAATTCATGAAATAACTTGTGCTAGTTAGCTATACACTTGAATTAGATGCAAAAGCTCTCTAGTCAATTCATACCAGGTTGTGAGCTCTGAGCAAAACTATGAGTACTTTTGTTCCCAAAATACAAGGTTTCCTCATACTCCTAATACATGCAAGTTATCTATTTTGGTACAAGCTTCTGGGTATGATGCTCCAAAGCACATAGTGGGTTTAAATGCATTATTTTGAAGCTAAAGGAGTCTATTAAGCATCCCTATATTCGTATTGGCAGGTGTAGATCAGGTTTTGTGCAATACTAGCTTATCTCTTCATAGTGGTATCAAAGCAACAACAAATCAACACGGGAGATGGATTTCCTTCATCCATAGAAAAATTGGATCGAGGTAATTACTCAGCTTACTCACTTACAATGGAAGCATATCTTCAAGGTAGAAACCTCTATGGTTACATTTCTAGAGATGAGATGATGCTAATCTTCACAAGAAAAAGGACAACCAACTCAAGAAGAACAAGAGAGATTACCCGCATGGTGCTCAAAGAATGCTCTAGCCATGTCATAAATTCTTAACTCAATTTTTGAATGTTTAATTCAACACATCAGGAATTCCAAGAATTCACAAGAGACTTGGAATGCCCTTGAAGCATTCTTCTCATCAAGTACTAAAGCTAGGAAGAACCAACTCTGGATGGAGTTTACGATACTCAACAAGATGCCCAAGCAAAGTGTGATTGATTTCTTCACCAAAATGAAGGACCTAGCAGATCAACTTGGGAGCATTGGAGAATTCATTGATGAAGAGTAGATAGTGAGGCAAGTGATTGATGGGATAAAGACAAATGACCAATGGGAAGCTTTCACCACAGCCATGGACCTCACATGGATATGCAAGTTCTTAATTTCAACACCCTCATGGAACATCTGTTCACACATGAGGGAAAGCTTATGAAGAATGGAGACAACTCAAAAGGTAATCAATCCTCTACCCTATATATAGATAAAAACAAGAATAAGGATGGTAAAGGCAAGAGTAAGAAGTTTGATGATGAAGGTAGTACCTCTCAAGCAAACTTTGCTGATAGACATAGAGGTTCAAGAGGAAGAGGCAAAGGAGGGAGACAAGGCAGGGGTAGATCACAAAGCTCTTCTTCATATGTTGTATGTGGCCTAATTAACCACAGTATTAAGAATCGTTTTAGGAACCCTAGAAACCAAAGAGGAAGAGGCTACAAAAAAGGTGGATATGGAGGCTCAAGAGGTAGATTCAAGAACAACAATGGTTATGAAAAAAACTCATATGACAACAATAATGACCAAGGAGGATACAGAGGAAGGAGAGCCTACAATAACTATGCAGATGATCAAACTTAAGAGGACTCATTAGTTTTGATGAATATGACTATGAAGCAAGGTAAAGGAGATGAACATGTATTCTATATAGATTCAAGGTGCTCAAATCATGTAGCAGGGAATGTAGCCTTACTCTCCGACTTGGAGGATCGAAGGAATAGACATGAAGTACAAACGTGTAATGAACAAGACATCCAGTGGAGAAGATAGGCAATGTAAAGCCTTTAGATGGTAACATGGACCTATTGAACAAGGTATTGTATGTGCTTACCATAACCAAAAATCTCATAAGTGTTGGTCAAATTGTTGAGAAAGGATCGTAGGTCAGATACACAAAGAATAGAGCATTTGTTGAGGGCCCATATCAGGGATTCAAGAGGATAGCAAGAGGCAAAAAGTCAGGTAGACTACTTACATTTGAGGTCCAAGATACTAGGAACATTGCCTTGTTCATTTATGGTAGTCAAACATTATCATAATTAGACATTTGACATAAAAGGTTAGCTCATATAGGTGAAAGGTCTTTGAAGAAAATCAGTAGGGATGAAATCGTGCATAACTTACAAAATATATCCAAGCACCACATGATTTAAAAATGCAGTGCTTGTCAATTTGGCAAGTCTCGTAGAAAACCATTCACAAATAAGGAATATATTTATGGAGACCTATTGGAGCTAGTCCATACAAATGTATGGGGCCCAAGCAAGGAGACTTCAATCTCTAGATCTAGTCTTAGATGTCTTTCATCAATGATTGTAGCAGATGGACAATACTACACTTTATGAAACATAAAGATGAAGTGTTCTCTTGTTTCAAGAAATATCTAGCACATGTTGAAAATCAAATAGAAAAGACTTTGAAGAGGCTAAGGTCAGATGGAGGGGGAGAATATTTATCCCTTGAATTTGATACTTATCTCTAAGAAAGAGGAATCAAAAGAAAGATTCCAACCAGGTATACTCCAGAGCAAAATGGAGTGGTAGAGAGAAGGAATAGAACCATAGTGGAGGCTACAAGGTCAATGTTAAATGAGAAGAAGTTTCCCTGTTACATATGGGTAGAGGTTGTATTCACAACCACCTATCTAATCAATAGATTCCCATAAAAATTATTAGATGGGATGACACCTTATGAAGCATGGAATGGAAGACAACCTAGTCTTGAACACTACAGGATCTTTGGGTGCATAGCATATGCACACTTACCTTCAAAAAATAAGAGGCAAATTGGATGCAAAGGTAGACAAGTGTATATTCATTGGCTATGAATTTAATCAAAAAGGTTTTAGATTATATAATCCAAGTAATAAAGGGTCCATTTTTAGTAGAGATGTTGTTTTTTATGACAAAAATCTTGGTTTGAAAATGAGTGTAGGAAAATCAAACTTCCCTATGACCTAGAGGAAGAATTTCCAACATTGACAAAGAAGAATGAGCATATACATGAAGAGTGATTTTGATGATGATCAGAAAACTCCAAGAAGAGAAAGCAATTCTTGGAACTCCGAAGGCAAAGCTAAAGTGCAGGAATTGAGAGAATTAGCAAAATCATCTTGATCAACTATAAGATGATTTGATAGAGAGAAAAAGAAGCCAGAAAGGTATGGTTATGAAATATCCTTGATCACTAAGCATTCAATTTATATTGCTCAGGATACAAAATCAAAAGAACCATAAACATATGAAGAGGCCAAGAAGAAACTAGAATGGAGAGATGCCATGGAAGAAGAAGTTAAAGCTCTTCAAGAGAATCAGACTTGGGAATTGGTTCCCAAGAAACCATCCAGGAAGTTCATTGGATCAAGGTGGATCTATAAGGTAAAGAAGAATTGTGATGGATCACTTAATAGGTACAAAGCAAGGCTTGTGGCTAAAGGGTTTTACTCAAACCCAAGGTATAGATTATGAAGAGACTTTCTCACCTATGCAAAGATGCCTACTATTAGAGTACTCAGGAGTGTAGCATCTTCTAAGAATTGGAATATCTACCAAATGGATGTTAAAAATGTGTTTCTTAATGGTTGGATTTCAAAGGAGGTATACATGGCCCAACCTCCTAGTTTTGAAGATCAATCATATCCAAAATATGTATGCAAGTTGAAGAAAGCCTTGTATGGCTTGAAGCAAGCTCCTAGAGCTTGGAATCATAGATTAGTCACTTACTTGCATACATATTTTGGATATGAACAAGGTAGATCCTTCCCTCTTCATAAAGAGGAACCAAAATATGTATGGTGATCAAGGTAGATCCTTCCCTCTTCATAAAGAGGAACCATTAAGAGGTCATATACCTTTATGTATATGTGGATGATATAATCATTACATGTAATGATGCAGATGGAATCACAAGGATCAATGCTCATATGAAAGAAGAGTTCAAGATCAATGATATTGGCTTACTTACCTACTTCCTATGTTTGGAAGTGTTATACACAAAAAGAGGTATGTTCCTAACTCAGAGAAAGTACATTGAAGATATAATCTCCAAGTTCAAGATGGAAAATACAAAGGTTTCAAGTCCACCAATGGAAGTAAATCATAAGCTAAGTGCACATGAAGGTGAGCTAATTGAAGATGTAACTAGTTACCAAAGTCTTGTTGGAAGCTTGAATTATGCTACCCTAACTAGGGTTGATATATGCTATGGAGTTAGTGTGCTAAGTCAATTTATACACACTCCAAGAAAGCCTCACATGGAAGTAACTAAAAGAATATTGAAATATTTGAAGGGAACAATTAATGAAGCGTTATACAAACCTTATACCTCTGACGTAGATGTCAAGATATTTTTTAATATAGATTGGGCAGGTTCCAAAGATAATAAGCACATCAAGCTATCTCACTTTTGCAGGTACCAAGTTGATTTCTTGGTTATCAAAGAAGAAACCTAAAGTTGCTCTCTCATCAACTGAAGCTGAATACAGAGGACTTGAAAATGCTACTCAAGAAGGTATGTGGATCAAGACCCTATACTCTGACTAGGGTTGAATACTTCAACTCCACACATATTTGGAGACAACAATAGTTCATTGCATCTTGCTGCTTACCCTATCTATGATGCCAGGACCAAACACATTGAAGTTCACTATCATAATGTCAGAGAAAAGATCATGAGTAAGGAGATAAAACTTTCATATGTGTGTGGGATATTAGATTTGGAGAGAACGAGTCTATAAAGGTATTAAAACAAGTAATTCATGTTCTTTCCATCACTAGAAACCCTATTTCTATGGGGCATATGGTAGAAAAGAGATTGCAATTCGTATTCAATGACAAGGGTTGCCTTCTGAAGGATGGAAAAAAGGTTGTCACCAAATGTTATGTCATGTTTGGGACCAGAAAGATTGCAGAGATTGATCTTTGGCACAAGAAAATAGGGGATGTGAATATTCCTAAACCCAAGAACATGAGCAAAGAAAGATTGGTAAAAGTTTTACCAAACTTCAATGGAAAATCCATACATGAGTTTTTTGATGCTTGCCAACTAGGTAAGCAAGCTATATAGCCTTTCAAAAGGAGTAGACACATATCAACAAAGACCTTGGGGGCATAGCATGGAGCAAGTTACTTATTCACATTCTTTGATGAATTCTATGGTAATCTTCAATGGGAGAGCTTTGTTAAGATCAATCTCAATGCAGATCTGTGGGTGCCATTGCACATTCAAGGAATACTTTGTTTCTTCATAGATGAGGCCCACAACATCCTCCCTCAAGGCCATTGGTTGACCCATAGGTGCAACAATGTCTCTTAAGAAGTCATACAAAAAGAAACGAAGGTTGGGAAGCTCAACCCAAAGCTGCTAACATGGGGTTTATACATATTTGGGACAAAATCTGGCAACCACTTAAAAAGGCATAAGGTAGGCCCCCAAAATTTTGTTTGGTTTTATGTGTAGGTACTTGATGAGCCATGAATGACTATACAAATGAAATTAGTTTTTTTTTCAAAAGGAAGTTTAGCAATAGCCTACTCTCCCAAACTTTAATTAGTAGAAATAACAACTCTACAAGTGAACACGCCTAGCACTCATGGGATCCCCTAAATCCCACAAAGTAGGAGTTTCTAAAACCTTGCTAAAAAACATTACAAAGAAGGTTGAGAAACCTTCATCCGCCTCATGGTAGACCCACTTGCTTTTAACCTTTTTGCTCTCAAGAAAAATGCTCTATGATGTCTAAAAGGTAGGGGCTTCTTACAATTGGAAATTCTTTTGCCTAAGAGGAAAAGAGATTTTTTGATTGACCATTCTTTAGGACGGCCATTGAAGCTGGCAACACACCTCTCTTTTGAGATCTTTTAGAGGGTCTCACCTCTTATAGCATTCCATAGTCCTGAGGAGCAACCAATCCCTTCACCCAAATGTGCTTGCTTCTAGTTAAGTTGTCCCTATAGCAACATGTTCTCCCAAGGGCCTGCCATATTGACATTGACTTGGGGCATGAAAAGAAGAGGTGTTTCAAGTCCTCATTCCATGGCATCATGTTTTACACCATGGAGGGGCTGTAAAAATTTTGTTAGCTTTTACATTGGTCCAAATTCCTTGGCGGAGGATTTGCCACATAAGAACCAATTTTTTAACCTCGATGAGGGGATGCCACATGGATTGAAACTTGAGATCCCACCTAAAATGTGATCAAGCTAGGCACCATCTCCTACTAAGAGTGATGTGAAAGTCAACATTTTTCTTGAGTGTTAGAATTTTATCAAGAGTGTTGCCATTGTGCCATCTAAGACCCTCAAGGTGAGGGGAGTCATTCCCAATAAGGAGGCGATTCCTCAAGCCCTCCCAATCATTGAATCTACTTGGCATCAAGTACCATTCTTCATAGTCCACTCTCCTAGCTATGCGGATGTCCTAAAATATAATCCATTGTTATGCATCTTGATTCCAGAGGTGTTTCCACAAATGGAAACCTTTGTTCCAAAGCTTTGTATCTTTTTGGAGGTTCCAAGGCTCAATACCTCTGATGCTCGTGATAAGGAACCATATCCATTCATTTTGTCTAATACCCGCTGCCCATTTCCAATCTTCCTTGATCTTGACAAACTATTTCATCTTGTTCCAAATCTTCCATAGGGAGAAAACTAAGATAGAGCCTATGGGAGCCACCTAATAGGGGGAGAACAAAAGAGTAAGAAGATCGAGACCCTTCCACCTTGGAAGGTGTTGGAAGAGATGGATGGATACCTCAGGGAAGTGAGGTGGTACTGCTAAAACCTGCTTTGTACTAGCCCTAATGCACTTCATAGTTATAAAGTAGGCCCTTTTAGCTTGCAAATGACATCAATAAAGTACCTGTGTACTTTAGAATTGATACTTGAAACAATTAATCCAAAACAGACTAGGTCAAGAATAGCTAGTGTTGAAAAACTTGTTATTTTAGTCCATACACCTGCTGGGTTTTCTACTCAGAGCTCACAAGACAATAACAATTGGAAAAATTCCTTTTGAGGGAATTCTATTAGCTTAGATAGCTAATGATTGCAAGTGGAATCATTTAAAATGATCAACTATACAATGAGAAACAACTTTAGCAAGTGAGATCTTACCCCTGATATTTTAGGGAACAACGAGTAGATGACAAGTGAGCACTTGGAAGGTGCCTTCTCCCTGATGCCTAAACCAAATGCTCTGAACGTTTTATAGTACAAAGTATGCTTCAAGTTAGTTCCAACAAGCCAAAGATTATGTAAAATGGTTGAGTAATCAATGAGATATGATCTAACAACATTGACTGTTCTCAGTGGTCATAACGGAGAAGTAGACAGAGATGATCAATGAGCTATATGTATTATAGAACATAACTGTACAAAGTCATTGGCATTGTAATGATGCTCAATACTGATGAATGGAGTGAGCTATAGTGTGAGCTACTCAAGTTCTACAAATAATCAAGGAATGAGCTCTGAATGAGGCACCATACCCCATGTAATTTTACAAGGTCCTTTTATAAGTGTTACTTCAAAGTTTGAATTTGAAAACCTTTGGCTCCAATCAAAAGGTGACTCCACTGATTCAGGAGATATTCCATCAACTTCAAGTCCTAGCTAGTATTCCTCCTAACTCCACGAGTTATAGGCTTTTACAAGATTCTCCAAGTGATTAATATTTTACGATGGTAAATGATCAAGTAGTACAAGTTATACTTCACATGAACCATCAAGTGCTAGTTCCACACATTTTCTTCCATGCTAAGCCAAATGTGTAGGCTTGAACATTTGCACCAATATCTCCCCCTCAAGCCAAACATCTTGGCTTGCATTGCTTCATGAATATTCTTGAATATCTTGTAATCCAATCATGGTTTTAAACGTGCAAAGCTTGGTACCATCAAGCGCTTTGGTTAACAAATCAACACACTTCATATTTGTAGATACATATGCTAGTTGAATCTCTTTGATCAAGGGTTTTTCTCTAACATAGTGATAGTGCACTTCTATATGCTTACTTCTTGCATGATAAATGGGGTTGGATGCAAGATGCAAAGAACTAGTGCTATCACCAAAGATCATTGGTAAATGAGTGTGAAGTCCCAAATCTGAGTAGAGCAACCTAATCCAAATAGCCTCTTGTGTAGCATTTGCTAATCCCCTATTTTCAACCTCGGTTGAAGATAGAACAATAGTTGGTTGCTTCTTAGAAGTCCATGAGATGGGTTTATCACATGCAAAAGATAAATAACGAGAAGTACTTCTATTAGTCGGCCGCCGGAGTGGGACAGATGTAACGGAGTTTCTTGAAGTCCATGAGATGGGTTTATCACATGCAAAAGATAAATAACGAGAAGTACTTCTGTTAGTCGGCCGCCGGAGTGGGACAAATGTAACAGATGCCAGATGTAACAAAGTTTCTTGAATTACGTGCGAAAAGTCGGTGCGCGCATCCTGTAAAATTTATATAAAGCAATGAAAGGAGAATGGTCAGAGAGACGTCTTTTCTGGAATTGCCAGATTGTTCGCCTGAACAATTGTGATATTATTACACTGTTGTGAAGTTCTGAGTACTGTTAGTGTTGAGTTCTGCATCGCCTGCTCACATTGAAGTTCATCGTAACGAGTGGTTGAGTGACGGATTTTGTGTCTGAGTACTGTTATCGTATTGTATTGCCGTGTGTTCTTCAGTTGTTGAAGTACCCTGAGTCAGTTTGAGTAGTTATATTACTATGTGAATCGAATAGGTAACCTCTTGCCTTGTCGGAGTATGTTCTGTTTGTTTTTATCAGATTCATTGCATTCGGTGTAATAACTGTTGACCCCGAATACGAGTACGAAATAGTATCTTTGGTAAACGTGAACTTTTGAGATCACTGAAAAGTGTTGTGACGAGTGAATCTGTCAGCTATAGTATTCACTCTGGTTGATATACGGTATACCTAGCGAGTCTGTAGATTGGACTACTGCTCTGTTCCAATAGCAGGTTAGTTTGAAGAGTTTGGTACCCAGGAACATAGAAAGCAAGTATTGTCTAGTTAATGCTAATAACTGAGCTAAGACGAGTATTCATGCTTTTGATGTTGTAACGAAGATTTGGGAAATAAGTACAGGTTCTCTATCTAACAGACCCCTACCACTCCCAAGAACCCACGTTGGTATGATAAACGCCTTTCGGCTAGTGAGTAATGATACTTAAACACATTTTACGGTGAAACACTACTCCACGGTTAACACTTTAACACTTGGTGCTGTCTGTGGGAAGGTGGCATCAAGATTGCCAGTCGTCTGTTAGAATCGCACATCTAGATTATCGTTCGATTGGAAGTAGCAACAAAACCAGATTGTTGCAAACTGTTTCGTCAGTAATATTACGCGATTAGTACAAAAGATGATACATGCCGGTTACTAGATCCGGTGAAACGTATCCCAAGAACCATCAGTCTGGAGTACTTAATGTACTAAAGCCAACTTTGGGAGGTAAGAGTACAACTAGGTCTGACCCAGTTGTCAAGAAAGTTAAGAACATTAAAACCGATTCCGGTCATATTCCGGTGGAACGTGTTACACCTCTGGTATATTCCGGTACTATTTTGGCATAGTCTGTCGAAGATATAGTAATTCCAGAACCTACCAAGACACAGTTGGAAACTAGTTTAACAATCTTGGAAAAAGATTCAGATTTATCTACGATTAGAAGCACTCTAGTCAAAGAAATCGGCGAAGGCAAAAAAACACCGTATTCGGGCATAATTTCGGTTCAGTTCGGTGATATTTCGGTAAGAGAATCACAGTTTTTCGGTGACGGTTTAGCATTTTCTGCTGAATCTTCAGCCCAACCACCGCACTTGGAAACGAGTCCCCATACAGTGGACATCAAGAAGGAAGGAAGGCAGTTCGAAACAGAGATTCCAAGCATAGTAAGCAAGATCATCGCATCGGAAAGTGCGCCATCCGACGATACAGATTTCGATAGTTCAGATATTCAGCCCCGAGATACAGAAGAAAGGTATAATACACTCACGATGAACGGACAACAACAACAACAACAACAACAGTTATGTCCACCCAGGGAGCCTCCAACAGGAGTGACGTACACGAAGTTTGGTGGATTCCCAGGAGATGATCCGGATGCTCATGTACGCACTTTCGAGATAAGCTACGCAGTTCTCAACCATCCACCGGATCAGGCCTACAAAGCCATTGTCTTCCAATCTACACTTGTCAATGAAGCATCCACATGGCTTACAGAATATGATATTAATCATTTTGGCACCTACGAAGCAGTACAAGATGCTTTTCTGCAGCGATTCAGGCTAAAAAAGAATCCAGCCGAAATTTTTTACTATCTACAGAACAACAGACAGAAGGCATATCAAACCGTACAGGAGTATGCTACTCTCTTCAGAACACAGTTAAGGCAGCTACCACCGGCCCATGCTAACTTACCAGATGACGTTATCACTCAGTGGTTCATCAATGGCTTGACTCCACAACTTAAGCAGATCATGATCATAAGATGTGTTGGAGCCATGACCCTCGATGCAGTCATTGCAATGACTCTGCAACTGGAAAACAAAGTCGGCGGATTTACAGAAGATCTGGAGTGGTTAAAAACAACCAAAAATGTTGCCGAAGATATGACCAGACAAGTATACTGCATCACATGCAAAAATTCAGGACATACTAGTGCCAATTGTGCACTTAATCAGACATTCTGCGCTATCTGCAACACTACCGGACACACCACCGAAAACTGCGCATACAATGCTAGAGTACAGGGAACAGCGACTGTCAATGCAATTATCCAGGAACAAGGGCAGCCAGCCAACCACTATATGCCTCCACAAATGAGAAACAACCAGCAGCAAGCATATCAAAATTACCGAGGACAGAGGAATAACAACTATAATACAAACCGCTGGCAGAACGGACCACCACCGGAAAATCCCAATTTACCACCACCACGCTGTCATTTTTGTGGTGAATTTGGACATATTAGGAGATTTTGTAAGGATGCAGCTGAGTATGATCAAAGGAAGAAGGAATGTCAAAATCCAATGGCCAACATGGTACACATCACACCGGTGGAGACACAGGCTGCTACAGTCCAGACCCGTTCCGGTAAACAACTGCAGCTGGCAGCAGAAATATTTGAACCAGGTATATGTGAACAACACAGAATGTACAACCAGGCTAGTCAATGGACCACAGCAGAACCACCAGTCTTCCCAGAACCTATTCCGGTAACCTAACCCTCGTTAACAAAGGAAGAAACACAACAACGGGAGTCAGCAGCAGGAACATCATCAGCAACAGATACATTGCCAACCATAGACACCTCCGCATCAGTAGAGGCATCAACTTCAACATCAGTGGAGCCTGTCAATCAATCTCAACAGGCCTAGGAAATCCTATCTAAGGCATCTATCACTCTACCTCTGGGCCAACTACTGACATTAGTACCTGGAATTCGACAACAGTTCCAACAACAATTCAGTCCGGTGCCCTCTTGTATTCCAGCGATAGCAGCAGTTCAACCAGAACCTGATTCTACGATTGAACATTTAGTTCCCTTGATTACAGTATGGTATAAGAATCATAAGATTACGCAGGTATTAATTGATGGAGGCTCTGGTGTTAACATTGCGATTACGGCATTATGTAAAAGATTAGGATGGACCGAAATCGAACCAGTTCAATTTTTTGTCAGAATGGCAGATCAATCAAGAGTCCATCCTGTAGGACTTGTGCGGAATGTACCCATCACTTTACAAGGTATGACCTTTAAAATGACCTTTGTTATACTAGATCTGCCGGAATCCACTTTGGATTACAACCTTCTTTTCGGCCAACCTTGGCTGAAGCATGAGAAGGTAATACAGGACTGGTCTGCACAAGAGCTTACGTTTAAAGATGCCAATCGTAGATATGTGGTAAAATTAGATGCGATACAACCTTGCGAGCTACACGCTAGACCGTATTTTGTTGAACCAGTCCATATGCTAGATGGATTGTCAGACGATGAAGAAGAAGAGTTTCTGAAGAATAACGTTGACTTAATTTCCTTAGGGACTATTGATCTACAGTCCGTTGTAGATAATTGGAACGCTTCAGTCTGTACAGTGATACCCATCACAGAAGAGGCCAAGAAGGAAGACACTGTTTCGACACATGACGATGAACTACAGCAACTTTTTAAACCAATAGGTGACACAGGGAAACATCAACAGTTCTATGTCCCTGAAGATCAGATGATCACTTACAATTTAGGAGATGAAGATCATCCGCGTCCTGTGAAGATAAAGCAAAACGTACCGGAAACATTTCAAGCAAGTTTAATCCAGCTACTCCGAGAATTCACTGACGTCTTTGCATGGGACTACAAAGATATGAAAGGATTGGACCCCTGCATCTACCAGCACAGGGTCATGCTGAAACTAGAAGCAAGGCCGATAAAGCAAACCAGCTACTGGATGAATCCCCATTATGCATCTCAGGTAAAGGTAGAACTTGATAGGTTATTAAAAGTTGGATTCATCGTGCCAGTAGAGCATGCTGAATGGATCTCTGCGATTGTGATTGTGCCAAAGAAAAACAAGCAATTGCGAATCTGTGTAGATTACCGGAAATTAAACGCAGCAACCGTACCGGATCCCTTTCCAATCCCCTTTTTGGATACCATGCTTGATAGAGTAGCAGGCCACGAGATGTATTCATTCCTAGATGGATACAGTGGCTACAACCAAGTGAGAATGGCCGAAGAAGATATACCAAAAACCGCATTCATTACCAACTGGGGTGTATTTGCTTGTACTGTTATGTGGTTTGGATTAAGAAATCTCATCTCTTTTATGCAAGTTTACCTTGACGATTTTTCAATTTTTGGTAAAATGATAGCACACCTGTTCCATTTACGGTGCTGCTTTCAGAAATGCAGAGTATAAACTTTGTTTGAATCCAAATAAATCAGTGTTTGCGGTTTCATGTGGCAAGTTACTTGGCCACATTGTATCTGCACAAGGTATACAGGTGGATCCAGATAAAATTTCGACAGTGTTAGAAGCTCCGGTGCCCACTACACCAAAGGAAGTTATGCGCTTCATGGGTCAAGTAAGATGGCATGGGAGACACTTACGGTGGCTTGCTCATCTGGCTATACCACTAAACCAGCTAATCACCAAGACTCCTCGACAATTTGAATGGACCCAGGAATGCCAGATAGCATTTGATCGGTTAAAGCATTTATTAACACAAGTTCCTATCTTACAACCGTCGAACTGGGATCATCCATTTCATGTATTTGTCGATGCTTCAGATATAGCAATAGGAAGTATGTTGATGCAACAAATTGATAAATGGTCCAGACCAATGTATTATGCAAGTCGAAGATTAGCTCCTGCTGAGAAGAATTACTCTGTAACAGAAAGAGAATGTTTAGGGCTAGTATATTCGGTCAAGAAATTCAGACATTACTTGCTAGGCCGTAAATTCACATTTCATGTAGATCATGCTGCACTTGTCTATCTAGTTCGGCAACAACATCTAGGTGGTCGATTAGCGCGATGGGTGCTACTCTTGCAGGAATTCGACTACGAAGTCATTCACCGACCAGGCAGTTCACATGCCTTAGCAGATTTCTTATCCCGCTTAGATTCCGGTGAAGCTCCGGTGGGCATAGATGACACGACACCCACTATTTATGTGTCAGAACCAATTAATGAAGATTCTGCAGACCCACCTATCCCATTTTCATATTATGATCAGATCTTGACCTTTCTCACTGATGGTTGCCTTCCATCTCAGACTTCTAAGGCAGTACGAAGGAAAATTGCAGTCTTTAGCCACCAATTTTGGTTAATTGCTGGAGAACTATATTATGTAGATCATACCGGAATCCTACTTCGCTATATTCCACTGCATGAAGTTAACTCAGTTATCACTTTGGCTCACTCGATTCCTTCCGGTGGCCATTTTGTTGCAGACTTAACTCACTGAAAAATTCTGCAGAGTGGTCTCTGGTGGCCAACGATGTACAGAGATATATCAGAGTTTGTCAAACAATGTGATACTTGTCAAAGATCTGGACAGCCTTTGCAACGTCATCTTTTTCCTCTGCAACCCATCTTACCATTGGAACCTTTCCAAAAATGGGGTCTAGATTTTATCGATCCAATTACACCTCCAGCACTCTTCAGTAACAACCGTTACATACTGACCTGTACAGACTATGCAACCAGATGGGCAGAAGCCTGGGCTTTACGGTCTGCTACAGCCATTACGGTAGCAAAGTGTCTGCTAACCGATGTCTTTCCACGTTTTGGCTTACCACTGGAAATTATCTCTGATCAAGGCACTCATTTTGTAAACAATTTAATGAAGGCGCTTACACAGTCGTTCTAGGTCACACATAAATTTAGTTCGCCTTATTATCCTCGTGCTAATGGTTTGGCCGAAAGTACAAACAAATCTTTGCTAAATATGCTTCGGAAATTGATCATGGAAGCACCGGAAAGATGGGATCAACTGCTACCTGCAGTGTTATGGGCATACCGGACTACATACAAGGTAACAACAGGATTGACACCCTTCAAACTAGCTTATGGCTTAGAAGCAATAGCACCAATGGAGATAGTTATACCAAGTTTACGAGTGGCAATCGCTCAGAAACTACTACCGGAAGACTCACTGTCATTTCGGTTGGACACACTCAGAGAGTTAGACGAGCACCGATGGCTCAGTTTTTTAACCATGCACGAAGTCCAACTAAGACAGGCAAGGACGCACGATCGAAACCTAAAGACTCCAGTGTTTTCGGTGGGTCAGCTGGTACTTTTCTATAATGCAAAGTCAAATAGATCCGGAGGCAAATTCAAATACGGTGGTTCGGCCCTTCCAAGATATTAGAGCA
This sequence comes from Ceratopteris richardii, assembly GCA_020310875.1. NCBI lineage: Eukaryota > Viridiplantae > Streptophyta > Polypodiopsida > Polypodiales > Pteridaceae > Ceratopteris > Ceratopteris richardii. Next base: position 67,643,105 of record CM035406.1, read on the forward strand.
AATCGGTCCAGCAACTTTTTGGTTGACTATGTTGACCGGAAATCCACTTCCAAAAGCAATCAACGGTTCGAAGTTGCGGCCGTATCAACACGCTGCTAGCCCGCATTAAAACATTCGGCGGTGGACCGCATTTTTTTACTTTACTTTTCCTTGTGTTCTTTCTTTTCTTTTTAAATAGCCACGTTTTTGTCATAAGCCGCCCTCCTTACTAATTACTCGAGCATGCATGCCAAATTGAAAGCACTATCATTCCACCACCGCACAATGATAACCATCACTTCCTACCCCCCACCGTAATGTCTTTACTTAATCTCTTCGGTTGCGCCAAAAAAACGCTATTGTGTTCTTGTGATTGTGCTTGTGTTTTTTGTGTTCTGTGTATCTGTGTGCTGTGCTCTGTTTTCGTGTGCGCCATGGAAGCATTGGTGAACTACGAAGCTTTCTGTGATGGTATCCCTAGCGAGGTAGGAGAATACCTGCACACCCGAGGGTTGGCCAACTTCGCTGAGCTGCCTTGGCACTCAGTGGAAGCCCATCCCTTTTTCACGCAGATCATATCTGCCATCGCTCAATCCCCCATCACTGAGCGGAAATGGATCTTCCTCTCCCTACCATCTCGAACCGTAGTAACCTTCCAAGCCTTTGCCGAAGCTTTCCGCCTCACCCCACAAGGCCGTGAGAATGGCCCAAGCATCCCCGTAGCCCGAATGACAGCACTCTTCCCCCGCTATTCATCGAACAAATACGCCATCCTCTGCCGCCCTGAACCCGAAAGAACTGCACTCCAGTTCTTAGTCACCATCTTAAACCTCCAGAAACGCACCTACGGTATATCCCGCCCGTTCTACTCCACCATCGACCTTGCTGCCCGAGAACCTGTCAACTTTGCCTCCTTTTTCTTTCACCATATCCACAAGGAATGTGTAGCCATAGTGAAACAAGTTAATAAAGGAACTACCCCTCGATCTAGATTACCCCACATCCTCTCCTTTCTCTTTCCAACCATACTCGAAGCACAACCACCACCACAAGGGCCCATCCTGAGACCAATTGTTCCGCCGGAAACGCATCAGGATCAGCTCATCCGAAAGTGAAGCACAAGGCTCAGCCGAAAAAAATAAAGAAGACGATAAAGAAGACAAGAAGAGTGAAGAGGAGACATTCCATGATACAACCACCTCAATGTAGAATGAATCGTTGGCTGAACAACAAGAACAACAAGATCGAACAGAAACAGAATTAATTTCGACCGAAAAAGAATCAGAGCAACAGGTAGACGAGCAAGAATTCGCTAGGGAAGCTAACCAAGCTACTTAAGGCAGTGGAATCCACAAAGGCTAACAATGCAGAAACTGAACAAACAAACAAGGTAACAACCACTGACTCTGCCCTTCCCAACCCACCACCAGTCAACCCCATTCCCCCACCAGAACCACCTCGCAGTCCCATCCAGCCCAGTCACCCCACCGAAACCCCTGAAACCTCTTCATCCTCCCTCAATTACTCCCCACCAAATTCCCAGCAACTCCTCACCGCATCCTCTTCACAACCTCGCCCTCCTCTGCCACCCCACCCCATTCCAGTCTTCTCTGAGTTAGAATCTATGGGTCGCCTCTTGATTAACTTATCCCAACAACTTCCGCAACATCTGAAGCAAGTCACAGACAATGCACGAGATGAATTCCAACGTAAATTGGAAGTGATGGAGGCAGATATCACCCCCCGCCAGGAAGAGTTACACGCAGCAAAAGCAGAAAACCACGCACTCAACGAATAGATAAAGCAATTACAAGCCACACTCCAAGCACAGGAAGAAAGCACACACCAATGAGAAAAGGCACTGGCTGCAAAAGAAGATTTACTGATAGCTGCCGACGTAGAGATAATAAAGTTAAATCAAACACTCAAAGATACAGAAGATACAAGAATAGCGCTCGGAAACCTACTCGTGGAAACAAGAGTCCAGCTGCAGGAAGCAATACAAAAGTACCAAGAGCAGCAGACAGAAGCTAAGCAGACAGAAGACCAACTACGGAGAACGAAAGAATCCCTCGATGAAGTCAATAATATACTCAAACACCAATTACTCAGGGAAACCAAATATCAGAAGGACTTAGCGAATGCCCGCAGAGAACGAGATGCATATCACAAGACAATACAGTTCCAGAACCAACAATTCGAAAGAATGGATATTAGTTGCGCAACCAAAAGGATCGAGTCACTGATATGCAGAAGCAAGTAGCTGAAATGAAGACATCCAGAGATGCGGCGTTATCAAACGATTTCTACCTACAGGAGGCCTTTTTGCAAACACAGGCCGAAATTTTGCTCACCGAAGCCATCGCCCTTAGCTCTATTAGAGTAGATGCGCAAGTATTAGAGCCAGACACCCTTAAACAATTATTAGAAACTCTTAAGAAAAAAATAGCCCCTACATTTAGATTAGCCAGAAATATGTATTTAGAAGGAATCGTTGACGAACAATAATTTTGTAAACAAAAATGACTTGCAGGTTCGAGTCCACCGTGCGTGCCAGTGTTAGTCGGCCGCCGGAGTGGGACAGATGTAACAGATGCTAGATGTAATGGAGTTTCTTGAATTACGCGCGAAAAGTCGGTACGCGCATCTTGTAAAATTTATATAAAGCAATGAAAGGAGAATGGTCAGAGAGACATCTTTTCTGGAATTGCCAGATTGTTTGCCTGAACAATTATGATATTATTACACTGTTGTGAAGTTCTGAGTACTGTTAGTGTTGAGTTCTGCATCGCCTGCTCACATTGAAGTTCATCGTAACGAGTGGTTGAGTGACGGATTGTGTGTCTGAGTATTGTTATCGTATTGTATTGCCATGTGTTCTTCAGTTGTTGAAGTACCCTGAGTCAGTTTGAGTAGTTATATTACTATGTGAATCGAATAGGTAACCTCTTGCCTTGTCGGAGTATGTTCTGTTTGTTTTTATCAGATTCGTTGCATTCGGTGTAATAACTGTTGACCCCGAATACGAGTACGAAATAGTATCTTTGGTAAACGTGAACTTTTGAGATCACTGAAAAGTGTTGTGACGAGTGAATCTGTCAGCTATAGTATTCACTCTGGTTGATATACGGTATACCTAGCGAGTCTGTAGATTGGACTACTGCTCTGTTCCAATAGTAGGTTAGTCTGAAGAGTTCTGTACCTAGGAACATAGAAAGCAAGTATTGTCTAGTTAATGCTAATAACTGAGCTAAGACGAGTATTCATGCTTTTGATGTTGTAACGAAGATTTGGGAAATAAGTACAGGGCCTCTGTCTAACAGACCCCTACCACTCCCAAGAACCCACGTTGGTCTGATAAACGCCTTTCGGCTAGTGAGTAATGATACTTGAAGTTTAACACATTTTACGGTGAAACACTACTCCACGGTTAACACTTTAACACTTCTTTTATCATCCTTACATCCTACCCAATATGCATCTAAGTACAACTCAATGTCCAAATCTGATGCATATGGGAAGTAAAGGCCTTGATTTTGAGTACCTTTGAGGTACTTCAAAATTCTTTTAGCAGCTTCCAAGTGAAGTGCTCTAGGTTTATGCATGAATTGGCTCAGAACACTTACTCCATAACATATGTCGATCCTTGTTAATGTTGCAAAGTTTAGACTCCCAACTATGCTTTGATAACCTGCAATATCTTCAAGCAAATCACCTTCATGAGCACTCAATTTATGATTTACCTCCATAGGGGTGCTAGCTACTTTTGCATCCTCCAAGTGGAACTTCTTCAACATGTCCTGCACATATATCCTTTGAGTGATGAAGATTCCAGAGTTAGTGTATACCAACTCAAGTCCAAGAAAGTATTTCAAAAACCCTAGGTCACTAATCTTATACTTCTACATCATCTAGTTTTTTATTTGTTTGATGCCATTGGCATCACTACCTGTAACAATGATGTCATCCACATATACACATAAGTATATCACTTTTGAGTTACTCCTTTTGATAAATAAAGAAAAATTTGCCTTGCTCATCATGAATCCTTGGTCTTGAAGATAGGTTGACAGCCTATGGTTCCATGCCCTAGGTGCGTGCTTCAAACCATAAAGAGATTTCTTTAATTTGCATAGATGATTTACCTTGCTTGGATCTTCATATCCTAGAGGTTGAGCCATGTAAACCTCCTCTGAAATCCACCCATTGAGAAATGCATTTTTCACATCTAGTTGATACATATTCCGATTTCTAGATGCAGCTACACTTACCAATACTCTGATGGTTGGCATCTTAGCCACTAGTGAAAAAGTTTCTTCATAGTCTACTCCATGGGTTTGTGCAAAACCCTTAGCCACAAGCCTAGTGTTATACCTATTTATGGATCCATCTGAGTTCCTTTTTGTAAATCCACCTAGAACCAATTACCTTCATTGATGCTTTCTTGGGTACTAGCTCCCAAGTGTCATTCTCATGGAGTGCTTCTATTTCTTCATCCATATCCTCCTTCCATTCTGCTTTGGTACTTGCTTCTTCATATGAAGAAGGTTCTTCAAGTGATGAATCCTTAGCAAGATAAATAGAATGCTTAGTGACTAATGAAGTATCATACCCATATCTAATTGGCTTCTTACTCTCTCTTTGTGATCTCCTTAAGGCTTGGTTGGGTGACTTAGGTATGTCCTCCAACCTCTTCATCTTGAACTTGCCTTTTGATTTCCATGCTCTAAACTCTTCCAAGTTGATGGTGTCCTCATCATCTAATTTGATGTCTTCAATTGTGCTTGGCTCCTCCTTGGTGAGGCTTGGAAATTCTTCTTCCAAGTCATATGGCAATTTGAACTTCCTACATTCACTTTCAAACCAAGAGTCATTCTCATCAAACACATCATCTCTAATGACCATAAATCCTTTGTTGGATGGACTATAAACCCTGTACCCCTTTTGATTTATAGCATACCCTATGAAGATGCATTTCTCTACCTTAGGGTCTAACTTACCTCTGATTCGAGATGGAACATGCACATAAGCAACATAACCAAATATTCTGCAATGTTCAAGTGATGGTCTCCTACCATTCTATGCCTCATAAGGGGTCATCCCATCAAGGGACTTAGAAGGTAACCTGTTAATAAGATAAGTGGCAATAGAAACAACCTCTACCCACAAGTAATTGGACAACTTCTTTTCATTTAGCATAGATCTAGCTTCTTCCACAATCAATCTATTCCTCCTCTCTATTAATCCGTTTTGCTTAGGAGTATATCCAGTTGTGATCTCTCTTTTGATACCTTAGTCCTGCAAAAATGCATCAAACTCATTGGAGAAGTACTCACCTCCTCCATCTGACCTTATCCTCCTTAAAATCTTTCTTGTTTGATTTTCCACAAGTGCAAGTTACATTTTGAGACAACTAAACACTTCATCCTTATGTTTCATGAAATACAAGATAGTCGACCTACTGAAATCATCAATAAATGACACATAGTACCTTGAGCGTGAAATTGAAGGGTCCTTGCTTGGTCCCCATACATTTGTGTGGACAAGTTCCAAATAATCCTCATGCATATAGCCTTTCTTTGTGAAGGGTAACCTGTGAGATTTACCACTAACATGCACCACATTTATAGATCATATTTTGCTTGGATACATTAGGTATTCCAAGTACACATTGATCTCTACATATTTGCTTCTGTTCTCTCACCAATGTGTCCTAGTCTTTTGTTCCATATCGCTAACTCAGACAAGGCTTGATCCTTATAATTATAAAGTGCAATGTTTCTAGTGTCCTCAAGGTCAAATGTAAACAATCTACTTGTTTTCTCTCCCTTTTCAATTCTCCTAAATCCATGTTGGGGTTCCTCCACAAAGGCTCCAAATTTATTGAACCTAACCTGTAATCCCTTTTCCACTATCTATCCAACGCTCATCATTTTTTTTGTGATAGTAGGAACATAAAGAACTCTACTCAACAGATTCCTATTCCCATCAGAAGTTTTGACATTTCCTACCTTGACAACTGAGTGCTTGGTATCATCACATGTCTACACTTGGTGCTTTTCCTTCCACTCTTCAAGATCAGAAAGGAGAGCTATATTTCTTGCTACATGGTTTGAATAACTTGAGTGAATATAGAAGAGGTGCTCATCATTCATACCTTGTTTTGAGGTCATGTTCATAATGAGAAGAGAATCCTCTTGATCCTCTATATAGTTATTGAAGTGTTTTCTTCATTTATATCCTCCTTGATAATTGTTGTTGTAATTTTTGTTGTATTTTTTGTTGTATCCATGGTTGTAACCTTGATTATGATTGAATCTTCCTCTTGATTGTGAGTAGCCACCTCTTTGGAATACTCTTCCTCTGTGGTTCTTGAAGTTCCTATTGCACTCACCTATTGTGTGATTAGAAAATCCACATATATTGCATGGGGAAGAGTTGAAAGGTCTCCCCCTACCTTGCTTACCTCCTCTGCCCCTTCCTCTTGAATTCCTACCTCTCCTTGCATAGTTATATTGAGAAGTAGCACCTTCGTCTTCATACTTTTTGCTCTTTCCTTTATCCTTAGAATTTTCTTTATTTGTATAGAAGGCAGAAGAATTGTTACCTCTTGATGGTTCACCACTTTTTTTGAGCTTGGACTCATGGGTGAAGAGTTGCCCCATGAGAGTGGTTAGATCAAGGATTTGCATATCCATATAAAGATCCATTGCAGTTGTGAAAGATTTCCACTTATCATCTGCCTTGATGTCATTGATTATCTGTCTCACTATTTGCTCCTCTTCAATATCTTCTCCTATGCTTGCCAATTGATCAGCCACATCCTTCACCTTGGTCACGTGCTCTAAAAAATTCTACTTAGGTTGCTTCTTTTGAGTAATAAACTCCATCCACAATTGAATTTTCCTAGCTCTTGTATTGGAAGAAAAGTATGAAGATAGAGTATCCCAAGTCTCTTGGAAGTTTTGAAATTCCTAATATCAGGAAGACGGAAGTCAGAGATAGATTTAAGTAGATATGACCTGGCTAAAGCATCTTTGGCACCCATGAGTTGAGTCTTTCTTGCTCCTCTCTTGTAGGTTGATCTTTGCTTCTAAATGTGGGCACCTCTTCATCTCTTGATATGTATCCATATAGAATTCTTCCTTGTAGATAGCTCTTCATCCTCAAAGACCATGCTGGATAATTGTTCCTATCCAATTTTTCAATAAAATAAGGAAAACCATCTCCCATTTTACCTCAACTTGCTTTGATACCACTGTTGGAAGAGATGGATGGATACCTCAAGGAAGTGAGGTGGTACTGCTAAAACCTGCTTTATACCAGCCCTCATGCACTTTAGATTTATAAAGTAGGCCCTTTTAGCTTGAAAATGACACCAAGAAAGTACCTATGTACTTTGGAATTGATACTTGAAACAATTAATCCAAAACAGACTAGTTCAAGAATAGCTAGTGTTGAAAAACTTGCTATTTTAGTCCATACACCTGCTGGATTTTTTACTCAGAGCTCATAGCATATTAATAATTGGCAAAATTCATTTTGAGGGAATTCAGTTAGCTTAGATAGCTAATGACTGCAAGTGGAATCATTTAAAATGATAATCTATGCTCTGAGAAACAACTTTAGCAAGTTAGATCTTACCCCTGATATTTTAGGGAAGAATGAGTAGATGCCCAATGAGCACTTCGAAGGTGATTTCGCCCTGATTCCTAAACCAAATGCCTTGAAATTTTTACAATACAAATTAGACTCCATGCTGGTTGCAACAAGCCAAAGATTATGTAAAATGGTTGAGTAATCAATGAGATATGATCAGAAGAAGTTGACTGTTCTGAGTAGTTATAGCAGAGAAGTAGACAGAGATGATCAATGAGCTATATGTATTATAGAACATAATTGTACAAAGTCATTGGCATTGTAATCATGCTCAATACCGATGAATTGAGTGAGCTATAGTGTGAGCTACTCAAGTTCTATAGATAATCAAGGAATGAGCTCTGAATGAGGCACCATACCCA